>WEKX01025140.1:77081-136387 GCA_013390025.1 Pitta sordida
GTTGAGTTCCATCTGGGCCTTTGCCTCTCTAGTTTTTCTCCTGCATGACTTGACAACTTCCTTAAACTCACCCTGACTTACCTCCCCCTTTTTCCAAAGGCTGGTTCATGCCCTTTCTCATCACACTGCCAATTGAAAACTCTATGATCTCATGGTCACTACATCCCAGATTTCCTCCAACCACAATATCACTAACCAACCCTTCCTTCTGCCTCTTCCTCCTGATCTGGCGGTCTGTAACATACTCTGAGCAGAATGTCAGGTTTTTTTGTGTATCCCTCTTACCCGAGAAGTATCAGAGCTCAGAAAAGGACATCATAGAAAACAAATATTTCCTATAGGACTTAAAAAACCCTATACATTTGCGCTCATAGTATGGCACTACATAGATACTTAACAGATTGAGCATTTGAGACAGGAGCACCCATCTCTATTAGATGTAAAACATGTACTTTTCCTGTGAAAACAGTAAGAAGATAATATTCAAATATATTCAAATATCATTCTGTATAGGTCTAAGATGAGACCAAAAACTGCACGTTTTATCATTCTAAAGTCTATGAAGATTTGCACCAACCCAAGACTTTCCAGGTTTCCCACTAAACTAAAAAAAAAAATGCTTGAAGAAAATCTGTTTAGGCTCACAGTGGGAAAACATTTCTGTTAGTAATTATTTCTATATATTCTCTCTTCATCCCAAATAACACTGTAACTTACTTTCCTCTCTCTGTATGTCTTTAAATGTTAAGTAAAGTTTCTGAAATGTTGCTTTTACTCGTTATGTGCTAAATTATCTAAATAAGAAGAAACAGACATAAATATTGCATTATGACTGTTATCTTCCGAACAAACCAGATATTGAAAGCAAGTGAATTTACATTAAATGTAATACAGTTTTAATCTCTATAAAAGCTCTGTGATTCAAAAGGCACGACAAGAAACAGAAGCAGTCTTATTCCCAACTTTTTTTACATCTACAAATTTGTTTAGATAAAAGTGTTTATGTGTAAAATGGCATTCACTTGCCCTTACTACTGGTATATATGGAAGAGATCCCTGTCAAAGTAGCAGTGCGCATGTGGGAATGAAACATAAGGATCACCATATGCAGCTAAGAAGTGTTCTTCAGTGCCTAGCGGCAAAGTGTCAGTTCAAAGATCCTCACAACCACAATGCATCATTTTGTCCATGCTAGCCTTACAAGGCAAACATTTCACCTGTGAGAACTGTTTCTTTATAATGTTTTTCATTTCAGTTGAAATACCAGATAAGAAACTGTTACACTACAAGCAGTCTGGAAGCATATACTTTCTACTTAACATAAAATGAACCAATTTCTTCTCTTTTATAAGAATCAATATTTTAAAGGATGCGCAAAACCTAACCCCTCACAGAACCTACCATAACAACACAGAAAAAATATTTTCATATGCATATATTTTTATATTCTTACCTACTGTTGAACTTCTCTGGATGTTTTTCTCTCATGATATGGAATCTGTGGGCAATTGAAGCATCCTAACAGGAAAAAAATAAACAAAACCAAACACTATAAATCCATTGCGACAGGAAAATTGCAAAATGAAAGACCAAAACTGTGAACAAAATATATCATTTGTAGGGTGTTTTGTGAACTGTCATTTTCAACAACAGCAATACTCTTATAACTTAGAAAGCTTACAGGTACACTGCTCCCCAAATGAGATACATATGAACTTAATAATTTATTATTCTTGTTGCAGTCTTCATTATTCCTTTTTACAAATCAGACATGATAGTTGTTTACTGAAAGTGTCTTCAAATTTCATACAGCAAACATCATCCAGATGTAGCGAAGGCTTACAGTAAGACCATTAATACAATTCTGCCTTGTAGAAATACTAAATAAAGTATATGAAATCTATTTCTTTAGTAAGGGTAAGTGGCAGATTCAGCACAGTTACTATGTGCACGTAAGTTGATATTTGCATATGGTCATTCAATAGCTTTCTCTACAATTGGCAGAAAATAGGAATAAATGTCAGGAAATTAATTTGCTGTATGTCAAGGTGTGAAATCCTCTGGCAGAAAAATTGTTTAATACAAGAGATTTGTTAATTAAATCAAATAGATTTTATCAAAATATCTTAACATAAACAACACTAGTAATATAATGAAATAACTTCTATGTGAAATGAAATAGCAGTATGAAATACTTATATGTCTATAACATTTAAATGAAAAACCATTGTGCTCGTGGGAGTTGAAAATAGAATATTTGGAACTAATGTGCTAGAATCAGTTTTCAAAGCATTTTTGTATCTCCTTTGCAAGTATGAAGTGAATGTTTTCCTCAGTCCAAATCATGTAGCATTTATTTCTCATACTAATAGTTAAAACTTCACACCCTGGCTATTAATTTTTTGTTTTTCAGTGTTTGTATTAAATGTGTGTGAAAGTACAAAATTTACCAACTCTTGAGTCTTGCAGCGGATAGCAAACATAGAGAAATCCATTTGGATTCTGTCTTTATAATTATATCTTAAAACTCTGGCTATACAATATATACTCAGAATACACATATAAGAGTTTAGTTAGCAAAAATTTAAATTAATTCCATTTTCCATGTAAGTAGTATTTGAGAAAAACTACAAATAAAACTGTCACTATAACAAACTATCACGTATATGAACCTCCCTCACTCCCCTTATTTACAAATTTAAAAGATTATGGAAATACAAAACCTAAGAATTTAGAGTTCAGTATGAGTCTATATCTAGCAATATTTGAAAGAATTTTCAAATAATGAGGATTAGAAGTTGGAGGATAAACCCAAAATAAATACTTAAATCATTATTAATGATTCCAAACATGACTAACAATTTTGTTTAAAATAATTTTAATCTTATTTTTATTTAAACTCGTCAATGCTAATCTAAATCACAAATAAAATATATAAATATATATAAATAACAAACAAATTATTGACTCTCTCAATGTATTCAATGATATTAATGATCTTATGTGGTTTCTAAAGATGTACATAGTTTGTTGGTTTATGCACATCACATATTGATGTATTTTTCTACTATATTTAATAATTGAATTGTCATTCAACATTTTTACTATTCCAAAAGTAACTCACAGCAAAATTCACCACTGAATGGATTGGTGTTAGTCAGAAAATGCCGAATTGTACTGTCCTGTCATCCAAACTGTCATATGAAACTTTGAGTGCCGCATTCTAAAACTGCACTCATTGTTACTTTAAATTTATTTTCATGTGCAATTTTATAAGGTAAATATCCAGAAGTATCCAGGTAATCCCACAGTTCTTGGAGATGGATGAAATAAAGCTGGCAGTAAACCCTGAGACATCACACTTCTAAACAAAGCCTGCCAGCTGAACTAAAATAATAACTCTGTTAACTTTAGAAAGACCCATCATTCATACTTCATCCCACGTTAGATGTGCCAGTATTAGAAAACTATATTTGTTAGCCAGTTTTATATGAAAAAGAAATAAAAGGACTACTGTTGAAATTAACTGTTCATTTTCTACACACTGAAGCAAAAGACAGACCCAAGACAAAACGAATAAAAGAGTAGTAGCATTTTTTGACAGAAACTAGGAAACACTAATCAAGGACTAACTGTCTAATGAATGAAATGAAAAGGCTAATGTGCTTACTCATACATAACAAATGCAAGGCACAAACAAGTTAGGGATCAATGCCCACTGCAGATGGCAAACAGGCAGTTGTTTCCATGGAAGGTTGATTTGATCAAAATTTTCCCCTCCCTGAACACTTTCTGACTCCAAAATGAATCAACTAACTTAATGAGCTCAGAAGTAAAGAAAGTAATGCACAAAGCTACTTCTGACAGGCACACCACAAGACAGACACACTTCAGAAAAATTTCATAAAAAATTGCTGAAAACCTACTTTTATTAATGGAAACTGTAAACCAGAACAGTAACTACACACAGATAAGCCCCAAAGTAGGAGAGCTACTAAGGCTTTCTTCATTTTATACTGCCCAACTGTTCTTTCATACTTTGAATCCAATCCAAAGTAGAGAGTCTCTAGATTCACAGAATCACAGAAAATTATGAGTTGGAAGGGACCCACAAGGATCATCTAGTCCAACTCACCATCTAATACCCGTACAGAGACCGAGAGCACATCCCAGAGCGTAACACCAACCTAGATGCCTCACAGTCTAGCAGGCCACTCCGAGCCGGAAGGGGCCCAGGGTCATCCAGCCCTACACCCCCCAGCTAGACCATGTCACTAAGCTCCTCGTCCAGTCTTCTCTTAAACACTTCCAGGGATGGCGACTCCACCACCTCCCTGGGCAGCCCATTCCAATATGCAATTACTCTCTCTGTGAAAAACCGCTTCCTAACGTTAAGATTGAACCTCCCCTGGCGTAGCTTGAGGCCGTGCCCTCTCGTTCTGGTGTCGTCAGCCTGGAAGAAGAGGTCTACACCCATCTGGCTGCAACCTCCCCGCAGGTAGTTCCATAGCACAGGGACTTCTTCCCAAGCATAACTCCACGCTCTAGGAAAATCTGAAACCAGCCATGCTGACTGTGCATCAGCAAAACAACCCTTTGGTTTAGAGGGAAAAAAGATAAGAGGAGGGCTGGGGGGCAAGAATAATAAAAAAAAAAGAAAACCAAGAAATTGAATTTTCTGTTTTTCCGATTACTGTGTTCTTCTATTTGTTAAGGCATATAGACTGGTATAAATGAATGAAAAAGAATGAGAGGAACTGAAAGCAAAAGGAACTTGAGAGTCATAGGAATACAAGTACTGTCTCCTAAGAGTTGCTGGAATTACCAGTTGCCATCTCTGAATTCTGAGAAACAACCATTAGAAGTTTACTTGATGAGGAGGGCAGAGGGTGTCACTGCGAGCTGCTTTGGCTGCATCTGAAACAGGATTAATTTTAGCATACTTCCTTCAACCATTTTGAATAGTGGCTTCTAGCCCAACCTGTTTAGAGCATGCAACTGTTATTGGATCAATAGAGAATTAATTTCTTTTTTTTCTGTAAAAAATTATGTTAAAATCACCTAAATATACTGAGAAACAGAGGAATATTCATATGCATGGCAAATCAAATATTGTTTGCATATTGTCACTTAATTATGCTCACATTCTCTGGTACCCCATATTGTGGATAGCCAGTAAAATATGAGAAATTATTTTTGCATTTTATTATTAAACTGATGCAAAAGAGAAAATGTGGCATTCAGTAAAGCAAACTCACATGCTCCACATTACGAAGTAACAAGTGAAGAGGATTTTTTTAGAAAAGTCATTTGACAGTCTGACACTGTTCTATAACCAATGTCACCTGTTGGCATTATTGAGAGTTTTTTTAATAAACAGTTATGTGTGATGGCCTGAAATACAATTTCCCACCATTAATACATCTTAATCTAAATATTTTCCACTTTCAAATGTAACACACCATAAACACATGTAAACATACCCAAAATTTGCAAAAGGTTTACTGCTACTACTACTACTACTAATAATAAGCGGGGGGACACAATGTTGTGAAGTTTGTTGTAAGCTGAAAGCAGGAGGATGGTCTTACAGTACCATTCTGATATGAAGCTATCACCTTTCATTTCATCCATACATCAGTCACATTTTATACCTGAAGTATTGTAATGTTCTTCCAAAACATCCAGACCAAAGCATTCAAAAATTGACATATTTTTCAGGAACACTTTTGCACAGAAATCAATGATTGGGCACAAAGTAATGCTGAATACAGAGCATTTATTGCAGAGGCTAAGCAACTAATTAGACTGATTTGTGTTTCTCAGACTATTTTATAAATATCGGAGCTGTATCCTATTCCAAGATGCTGCATTTATTTTTTCAGATATACAAAATTTTTAGTCATTAACATGTCACATGACAATAGGCTAGATGATAACTTCTCTTAACTTTAATTTCATAGTACCCATTTAATCTGAAAAACACTACCATGGCCTGTCCTCTCTCATTTATACCGCTTCCACTCATTACTGTAGCATTTTAAAGACAGGGATGAAAGAATGGGTGCTTGAAGAACAGAAAAAGCAGTTTATCTGACTTCAAATTCTAAAAAATTGCACACAGACTCTTAAAAAATGTACCTTTATGTCACACAAATATACAGTGTGGACACTTATGCAAGGAATGTACAGACAAAGACATATATGCACCTTTACATTTGAACATGTTCAGCATCTGAAGTAGCTGAACTATCCTTATATCTCACTCAGGTTTGTTTTAAATCCTGACAGTGAAGATAAGATAGAGAACAGACAGAGCATATCTGAATCCACTCCTAGGAAATGGAAAAAAATATTTTAATTGAACTAGGACATTTCTCAAAGTGACCTGCCAAGAAGAAAAGAAGCTTAAGTTGCTACACCTCTTTAATACCTTATGATTGACTTACACACATATATATTCATCTTTTTAATGGGTATTAGCATTACCGGAAAGCAATCTGAAGCAGTCTTTTCAGAGGAGTAACCTTATACATTGTGAATAACCTTATAGAAAGATTAATGCATTTAATATACGTCTATCTATAAGCTTACTGTGATTAAAATTTCCATTAAATAATAATTTTTATGCTGGTGAACAAACAAATGACCAGTGTGCATCTTCTTGGGATACAAATGGTCTGATTATTTTTTTTTCCTAAGATACTTCTTTAATTAAGGCTTAATGGATCCACAAGGCTAGGAAGCTTAAGGGATAATTCAGCAACCTGCAATCTTTGGATCAGAATGCAAATCTAACTTGAACAACCAGTTAACTCACATCGGTTATTAATGTGAGTACAGATGTACAAAAAAATATCATTGAAAACAGACTAAGAAAGTTTGCTGTGGTGGGCTAGACTAAGAGTTATTTTCTTGATAAACAAATATCCTTACAAATATGCATTCTACTTTTGGAACCTACACACAAAACCCAAAAAACATAGGTACATCCTTTGTTTTAGTATTTTCCACCCCATAATAACAATCTTGGATAACAAATCATATTGAAGTATTGAATGATCAAGTCTTTTAGGTCCTGCCTTGTTTGAATCCAGCTGCCACTTCACATTTGAGTCTCAGGGTTTTGATGAAATTACATGAATTAATTTGAGAGAGACAGAGATTTAAAAAAATAAATTAATTGATACATTAGCTTTTGGTGTATTTGAAAAAGGTGATAGTTTGAGAACATCAGAGCAAGAAGACATTTCAAATGCTTTTTAAAAATAGCTTTACTAGAAGATAATGATAACTCACTTTTTTCAGAAAAAATCTGAAACCAAAAATTTGAAAAACTTGTGTTCCTTGCTTTCCAAGGAAAACACAGAAACTGTCAAGATAATGCTATTCATTTTGTCACTGATATTCTTGACAGTCAGCCCTCTGATGGTCATGTTTAAATACATTTCAGCAGTATGTGTATTACTAAGTAAAGTGACAGTTCATATTTTAAACACTCATTTAAATAAGTAATATCTCAAAACCCAGGATGAAACATCAGTAACGACAGGATTTATAAATGATAAACAAAAGACCAGAGGATGGTGTATCTGGAAATAGTAACAAAAAAAATTAGAACAGATCTTCAAATGCAAGCATGTTTAATCTCTCTTTTCCTTTGAAGTCAGATCTCTGTTAAGTTTCTGACACTATGCAAAATTTGTTCTGGAATTGTTTCACACAGACACAAAGTGAAATTTTACATGAAAAGATTTTTTTTTAAGACCTCCCCCCCGTCACTCCTATGTTCTGCCTGTGTATAACTGTGTAACATGTGGACACATATGAAAATTAACTCATCTGTATTTACTATCAATTAGCTCATACAGGATGACTACATGTCCTACTGTGTAAGGACCAGCACATGGGATAGTCCTATAAGAAAAGCCTTTGTACCAGTATCTCAAGGACATTACTTGAGGAGCTATTTTGGGTTTTAGACTGACACTGTATGTCTATGTATCCATATTTTTAAATCATCAATCAAATTCAACGGCCATCAAAGAAGACTGGGTGGTAAGACAATTAGTTTATTATCAGACCACACACGTCATGTGCCCCATGACTCAATGTAATGCAGAGGACATGTACCCTGTAAGACGATCTCTGCTGAGGATACACTGTTAATAAGCACATCTTCCTTTCTTTATATTTGGTCACCCTGAATTTACTGTAACTAGAGAAGGGTTCTTCTAGGTCCATGTTGAGTGTTTATGTGGTCACTGAAAACAAAAGAAGAAAATTGATCTCATGGCAATTAGCCAACACTGCCATACAGACAGTGTATTATATATCTTGTGTATTACAAAGATCTCTGTGGTAAACCTTTAGTAGCATTTCTGATAACTGCTGATTGAGAACTACGTTGAAATTGTCCCAAATTATCCTACGCAGTGAGTTTGAGCACAACGCAATAAAGGACACAGCTCAGGTTGAAAGTCAATGTAACCAATGCAATGCAATGGGTTGTTGCTTCAGCTTTTCTTCAGAAACACACACAAACGGCTTACACATATGTTAAAAAAACCCCCACAGAAACAAAGTTTACATTAAAGCCTCTCTAGCTTGAAAAGAACACCTAGACTTCCATAGCAGTGTTTTTGCCATTCTTACAAGAGATAACTGAATAATTTGATCAATTACTGACCTTATTTGTTTGTTTGTGTGTGTAATACTAATTAGTGTCATTGTGCTAAAACTCAAAGAAAAAGACAAATTTGGGATAAGGAATAATTATTTGCACAGTGTCTTGAAAACTTATACTCAAGTTATATATGGTTTTCAAACATTCTCCTAATAATTAAAAACACATCCCCCCAAACCAAACCAAAAAACCCACATGGACCCCTCCCCCCACGCCTAAACAGCACAAATATTTGTTTAGTATTTTTATTCTGAACACTAAGTTTGCATTAGAGTAATATTCTATGGGGCTGAATGTAGGCCCTTATTTAGGTGTCAGGATGTTCTCTCTATTCTCCCTGTATGCTCAACAGTAAAACGAAAGCTCTTTGGAAAGGCTCTTCCAAAAGTCATGTTGACAAGTTTCTACTCTGAATTACCATTTCAAAATTTTTTGTTATAAATCATACAAAACCAGAGAACACCTAGCTGCTTAAGTTTATGAAGTTATGGCTGAAATGCAACAGTCTGAGCAGTCCTTTGATATTTTCACTGGGGTCCATGCCAAATCTTCTATCACCACCCATTTTATATGCTCATTTGCTTGATAGGGATCAAATAATAACTGTTCACCTGACTTCTCCTTAGCAACTTTCCATTACTTGTTAGTCAAAACCTTGGCAACAGAGTCTTATAATTTTAATACATATTTATGTTATTAATTTGTTTCCACAGCAGATATTTATTTTTATAGGAAATATGCAAACCACTAAAACATCTCTCAACGATTTACACTCCAAGAGACTATTTTTCTCTTAATTGAAAAAGGTCACTGTTTTCCTTATTCATTATGATTTCTATTTGAAATCTAACTTTTTGCATTTCAATATTATTTATTATCTTCCCTATTGGACAAACAAATACTAGTTTATAAAAATCACACTCATAAATTAGGGCTACATGTTGCATTATTTAGCTACAGATGTCCTCTCTCTCTCCATTGATTTATAACAAACTTTTTAAGATCCTCTCCCTTACATCTTTCACACAGCCTATTTGTTCGTTCTCATAGGCCAAGAAGCATCTTTTTCGGCTTTTGCTTAGTATCTGCATTCTCTCTTGTGTCGCATCAATCAAAATATTTTCTGTATGCTTCTATTTTACTTTCTTGGTAAGGTATATAAGGTTTCTAATTACAGTGAGCACCCAGGTTTCGCAGGTCAACGAATCCACATCTGAGCCACTTAGGCTGCAATTTGCAAAGATTGCACAGTCATTAATGTGCAATTAAGCCCTGCCCATCACCCCGCCCGCATCAGCTCCTGAGCTCTGGAGGGTGTTCCCGGGACCGCCCTGCAACCTGTTCCACCTGAGGAAAGTGAAGGAAATGTCTTTTGCGCCTTCCCAGCTATGAAATCCTGGCTTTTGCCCCAGAGCTACTTTTCTGAGCACAGAAACCGTGCAAGAGCCTGTGCTGATCCCCAGGCAATTAATGTTTTTCTTTTGGAGCAGAGAAGCAGGGTGTGTAGGGGCAGGAAGGGGAATTCTAGGCACAACTGAGAAACCTGTGTGTCAGGTTTACACATCAGCATGCCAAAATGCTACATTTGCAGGCTCTCAAGGGCCCAGTTGGCTGGCCCAGCTCCTTGGCTCCTGAGTTCAGGCTCCTGGTTGCTGATTCTTGTTGTATGTACCTTTTAAATTCAAATGACTTGTGTTTAAACATGGCAGAGCTGTCATGTCGCTCTGACAAATCTGAGGTGGCTCTGCTCAGAGGTCTGAGAAACAATTGGCTTGCCCCAAGTCCACGGGCCATCTTCCTGCTCCACTCCAGAGTGGGACCCTGCGGTGGGAGAGTAGGGGAATGACAGTGTAGGTACCCTGGTCTTACATCCCCTCCCCAGTATCGATTGCTTTAAGTGTTTCTGACATGGACACAAACATCTCCTGTATTAAAAACAAAGAAAGTAGTGCTCCCTTGAGGGACCTTTAATTTGGGTGATTGATCCATCTCCACCACCGCAGCAGCCCTGAGGGCCGCTGCTTCCACCATGGACCACTAAACATAGAAGTGGCAGATGTGCTGCCGTCACCCCGCTCCCCCCTGCCCAGAAGCGGTGGCATGGCCTTGTCGCCCCTGCACTGCCTGGTCTTGGATCCAGGGTAATGGTGAGGGTCCCCCTGCCCCTTACAAGATGCAAGTGGTTGGCGCTTGAGGACTGTGGGGCCAGGGTGATGGGTGGCATGTATTTCCATATTCATGAGCTCATTTACCTATCCATGAGCTGTCTTTTTTCGCAATGTTATGTGTGCATCAACAGACTCCACTATTCACTGAAAAATGCATCATGAAGGATTGAAATTGCAAAGATAGGGATCACGAATGATTGGAGGTTTACTGTACCACTTCTCTGGAGTTTCCTTCAAGCATTCATCAGTCATCTCCTCTACCCAATGTAGACCACCTCCTTGTACCAGTAAGCACTGAAGATCCAGTTCAGACCTTAAAGATCGGTCAAAGTATAACATACCTCTGGGAAGGCAACAATAGCAACTGGAGAGCTCGCTTATAGGCCCTAGGTAATGGTGCCCTGGTGGAAGAAGTGTGAGAGTCATATGGCTGTTTTCAAGTGCTACAGCATATTAAATACTTGTACAGCCTTTGAGGGCTTCCAAGTTTTGAAGTAGTGGAAGTACCTAATGGAAGCACTTACACATGACCTGATTCTCCAAAGTGCTTGCAGCTAATGCAAAAGAGCCAGATTGCTTTAAGCCATGGTGAAGTCATAAGGAAAATGGCAGAAGAATCACAGAATCACAGAGAATATTCTCAGTTGGAAGGGACCCACAAGGATCATTGAGTCCAACTCCTAAGTGAATGCCCATACAGGGATTGAACCCACAACTCTGGTGCCACGAACACCATGTTTTATCTATCTCAGCTAATCTCAGGGTCATGTAATCATATTTTCTTTTTTTTTATTATATAACCTAACTCCCTATTCCATCATCCCATTATCTAGACCACGTCAATGAGCTCCTCACCCAGTCTTTTCTTAAACACCTCCAGGGATGGCGACTCCACCACCTCCCTGGGCAGACCATTCCAATGAGAGATCACTCTCTCTGTGAAAAACCTCTTCCTAACATCCACCCTAAACCTCCCCTGGCACAGCTTAAGGCCATGTTGTCGTGGTTTGACCCTGGCTGGATGCCAGAGACCCACCCCAACCTCTCCTGAAGGAGAGAAACTGGAGAATAAACCTGGTTACAGGCAAAAACAAGGCAAAACTGTAAGTAAGGAACATAAAGGGTTTATTTTCTAACTAACAAGNCTTCTCTCGTGGGCCTGGGGGCCTTCAAATCTCTCAGCCTCCCGACGCAGGTTCTGAACTGGCACACTACATCTTACTACTGAACTTTTTTTTCTTCTCTCCCAAGTATGTTATTCACAGAGACGCCTCTATCTCTATAACCTTGAAGGCCATGGCAACACAGAGAGCTCAGGCAAGAACTGAGCTGTTAACCCCCTCGCTGCCAGAGCAGCAGAGAAAAACCCTAAACCATAACACATGTCCTCTTGTTCTGGTGCTGACAACCTGTGAGAAGAGATTCACACCCACCGGACTGTAACCTCCCTTCAGATAGTTGTAAGCAGTAATGAGGTCACCTCTGGGCCTCCTCTTCTCCAGGCTGAACAATCCCAGCTCCTGCAGTCATTCCCCATAGGGCTTGTTCTCCAGCCCTTTCACCATCCTTGTCACCCTTCTCTGGACCCTCTTAAGCAGTTCAACATCTTTCTTAAACTGGGGAGTCCAGAACTGGACACAGCATTCAAGATGTGGTTTGACCAGTGCTGAGTACAGGGGAAGGATAACTTCCCTAGTCCTACTGGCCACACTATGCAAGTTTGAAAATGCCTGGACAACTAAGGAGCCTCCAGGAATACCCTAAATTCATGTGAGCTACTCATGACAAGTTTACCTCCACCAGAGGGGTTTTTCTGAATACCTGAAAGGGCACTGCAGAAATAAAATGAAATTAAACTACTCATAACAGTACTAGGTGGAAGATTACACTCTAGTAGGTCATCTAGATCACATACTAGTTTTACTGCTACAGTTAATCAAATGCGTAACTTAAAAGGTAAATAAATACTTGTCTTCATATGCAGTATAAGCAGTCAGGCTCCTTTCTGCAATGCAAAACCAAATCATATACAGCATGGTAATGACAAATATTTCAATGAAAAGTAAGAGGTCAATATTCTCTGAAATATGTCTGCTAACCAAACTACTTAATATAATTAGTTCATATAAACAGCACTTGATATTGGTCGTTCTCAAGGTAAAAAAAGCCTAGGTTCTGCAGTAATGGTTATCTGAAACATAAAATAGACTAAAAAGTGGATGTCATCTTACTGAGCATTTAAGGGCTGAAAAAGATATTCTCTGTGAATAATAGGATCCTGTATTAAAAAACTACCAAAACAAAACATGCTATGGCACAGAGAACAAACAGTCTTTTCTGGACTTAATATTTGGATATATGGAAAAGTGTTAAACTATGTCCAAATATGAACATGTATAGTCAAATTTTACAAAATTAATTCACATATATTTTCCTCCCAAAGCAAATTATGCTTTTTGCTACACCTGCTTTGAATAAATAATTTAGATATGTAAAATATTTTACAGTGCTGATTTACCCAGAGTATGACAGAGAGATCATGAAGTATCTCCTTTTTAAGACTATGGACATTAAAGGGCTTAAACATATTTATTTATTCCACAAAGATATTCTATTATGTGATGTAAAAGGAGTAAGTCACAAGTTATTATCAGAATATTGATACTTATATTTTTTTTGTACTGAAGACACTAATAATAAATAACTGCAAAACATTTCTTTTAACAAAATCAACACACAGTTAAAAATGGTTTCAGCTGAAAAGGGAAAAACACCCAGTAACTTCAGAAACTACAATTCTATATTTCACTAGTGATTTATGCAATACTGCTTCACTATTCAGGGAGGCAGGTAGAGCTGGAGATACAGTTAAAACATGGAAAAGAGGATCCTGAAGAGGTGCAGTACAAACAATTTACTGCCTGGATGTGGTAAGGAAGTACCTGTCTGCTTCTGATCACTTGTAATGGCAAGTGAGAGGACAGAGGAGGGAAAGATTTCAAAGTCTTTAGTTTTACCTTTTAACTTAAAGAAAGCTTAGTTTAATTTAAAGTTTAAAAGCCTTTTAGTTTAAAGACTGTATGAGCACTAATGAAAAAATACAAACAAAGCAACGAGCGACAGGAAACTCAGTATGAGCCAGCAGTGTGCCGAGGTGGCTAAGAAGGCCAATGGCATCCTGGCCAGTATTAGGAACAGTGTGGTNAACTATTAAGGAATTGCAAGGGAAAAAAAAAAAAAAAAAAGCAATTCTTGATGTTTTAAGAAATCCTGGAAACAGCATGAAAGACCTTAGTTATAATTTAACATATACAGAATTTTGAATCCAGGAAACATAAATGCCCAAACTGCTTTAGAAGTCGTGAATTGATCCTTCAGAGAAGGTCAAAGAAATACTTTTGCTGCCTTTTCACACCCCAAAGACCCAAATTTGCAGAAGACTAGGGGAAAAGTCTAGAGAACTGTAATAGACCTGAGAAGTCCCTCAAATTTTCCAGAAAAAATATTCTCCTTCCCTAGAGTGCACTTGCATAATGCTTTTTGACTAACCATCTGGACAGACTGAGTGCGTCATGGTTGTTTAGCAACTTACGGCTTTCATGGTAGCTTTGAATATATTATGCCAGTATCCTATTCCCAGCCTCAAATTGTTTGGGAGGATTCTATATCTGCATAAAACCTCCTTGCATAAGTTCCATTTGCTCAGGATTTCCGACACATATGAGGTTTTCTAGAAAGCTAAGTTGTTTACACTAAATACTAGATTACAACTCCCTAAAGTATTATCTAGTTTACGAAGTTCCTCTCCAAATGATCAAACTAAGGGTGCAGCCAGTTGCAGTGTAGAGGTAGGTAAAGCAGAGTGAGTTCAGGAGACAACTAAAGCACATGGTCAAAGGTAGGTCCATGAATTTTCACTGCACATAACATTCATTGGACAGTTTCTCTGAACTCTAGGACAGACAATGATGTTAAAACCATATTTTACTGGTAGAGAACCTCATTGTTTTTTGATAACAATAAATCAATTTGCTTTGGTCTAAATGAAAGCCTAGTCAACTCACTCTTCAACTTTTTAACCTTAGAAAGCAACAATGCAGTAGACTGAAAGCTGCTGCTTGATTTTTATAAATTTGCAAATCAAAGAGCACCTGTTTGTAAAGTGCTGCTTTGCTCAACTACTTAAATAATGTAATCAATACGAAATGACAAACTAGAATTCCCAAATTTGCTTCACAGTAAGCAGACACTTGTCTTGCTGATGTTTATCATAAGTAATCCTTATAATGATAGCCAAGACAAATGATTTTAATATTAGCTTTTACTCAAGCATAAATACCACATCCATATGACATCAGAAATTATCTCAGAGTAAGATCATCTTGATGTTTGCAACTATTTTGTAAAATACTAACACTAATAAGGGCAATGTAAATCAGTTAAATCCTACTTTTACCAGTGGATTATTTTTTGCTAATGAACAATCAAAACCTACAAAAACATATGTGATTTAAATTATCAGTGCAAACAAAATGTTTCCCAACACATAAAAATGCCTGAAACCAGCATTAATCTTTCTTTTTGTTTCAATTATGTACATTGTATTCAATTCCATTTCCTTGCCAGAAGAAATATATTATTGAAGCACCATTTTAGGGACAATAAACATATTAGATATTTCTTTCTGATAAAATGAAAGGTGCTGTTCAAGCGGCCATGACTGTCCAAATAAACAAATCTATGTCAACATTCCCCAAAGGGGCATTTCATAATGGCCTTCATGTATACATTATCCATGACACAAATACTCTTTCTGGAATAACAAGTCCTTTTTCCCCCTTGGTTTTCTTTCAGTAAAAGTACTTACATTCTTCAAAATTACTGAAGTATCATCTACAGCAATTTCTGTGTTATTGCACAAATTGTAAATTATGCTTTCAGAATTATGGATGGAATTTTTAAAAGGTTTCCATTTTGTAGTCTTTTCAAAGGACAATGAATTCTATAAAAAAACGAGATTACAATTTCAGCATTTAAAATCCACACAGAGTAATTCAAACAAATGTTATGACATTTAAGATAATGAAACCCTTCATTTATGCCAATGTGTCCTACTCCACATATAAGGAGTCAGAACAGATGTCCAAATATTGTAATGCCAGAGGAAAGTTAGGGCATATCTTGATTAATACTCTCAGAGCAGCCCGTGGTGTCTCTTTAAAACTAGCATGAGTTACTTCAAAATATCTATTCAAAATCCATTCTAGGAAACACAGCTAGACAAAGTGTTCCCAAGACAAAAGGAAAACAATAAAGCTTTGTATAACCCTTTTAGCAATGTAAGCTGCATATTATCGACAGACCATTCATTGCAATCAACAAATGATTAATTGCAAATTTGTTGCTAAATTGACCACGAAAAAGACAAGCTTCAGGGTACTGTTAAAGAGGAAAAACTTATGTTAAAAATGACTGGAGACTTTTTGTAGTGAATTAATTCTAATCAATACTCTTGTTGACTACACAGTGGAATAATGACTTCCTTAAATAGCACACATACCCATATTGCAGATATTCAAATTAATATTTAACATAATTACTTGCTTTTTTTCTCCTTTTGAAACACATTTTTCTAATTTCACCTTTAAGAACAAGAGTCTATCATCAATAAATTTTTTGCAATGTTTAATATCAATCATCGTGTGCCCAGGTGGCTAAGAGGTCCAATGGCATCCTGGCCTGTATTAGGAACAGTGTGGTCAATCGGACTAGGGAAGTTATCCTTCCCCTGTACTTGGCGCTGGTCAGACCACATCTTGAGTACTGTGTCCAGTTCTGGGCTCCCCAGTCTAAGAAGGATGTTGAGCTGCTTGAGAGGGTCCACAGAAGGGCAACAAGGATGGTGAAAGGACTGGAGAACACACCCTAAGGGGAGCGACTGCAGGAGCTGGGATTGTTCAGCTTGGAGAAAAGGAGGCTCAGAGGTGACCTCATTGCTATTTACAACTATCTGAAGGTAGGTTACAGTTAGAAAGAGGTGAAAAACCTCTTCCTAACATTCAGTCTAAACCTCCCCTGGCGTGGCTTAAGGCCATGTCCTCTTGTTCTGGTGTCGTCAGCCTGAGAGAAGAGATCCTCACCCNGGGCCTAACACCAATCCCTGGGGGACTCCACTAGTGACTGGCTGGCACCGGGATGTGGCACCATTTACTAACACTCTCTGAGCTCGTCCATCCAACCAATTCCTAACTCAACACAAAACACTTCTATCCAGTCCATGCTCTATGAGTTTCTCCTGAAGCTAATTATGGGAAACCGTGTCAAAGGCTTTGCTAAGGTCCAAGTACACAACATCCACGGCCTTTTTATCATCAACCAAGGGAGTCACCAGATCATAAAAGGAGATCAGGTTGGTCAGGCAAGACCTGCCTCTCCGAAATCCATGCTGACTAGTTCTAAAGTCATGGTCATTTTGCAGTTGCTGTGTAAGAGCACACAAGACTATCTGTTCCATGACTTTGCCCGGGACTGAGGTCAGGCTGACAGATCTGTAATTACTCAGATCACCTTCTTGACTTTCTCTTGACTTTCATTTAGTCTTCTTCCATTTTGACTACATTTGTGAACTGACACGAGTAAAACTCTACACACTAATTCAACACATCAATCATCATATTTTTTTTTCTCTGTTTTTTCCTAATAAGAACAGTGCGGCTACTGCAACCTATTATACAATAAACTTGAGTGTGAAACAGTCACCCAAGAAAGAGATGGCCCAGTTTCAGTAATATGCCCTGATATTCATGGGTAAAACACACATGTTCATTGCCAATAGCAGCATATCAACAGATTAAACTGTTTCCTTTATTTTCACAAGGAAAGTCATGCTCTTCTGAAGAATAGACAAAAGATTCACTGAGAAGAAATACAGAATAAAAGATGAGTACAAGAAAGCAGATACGACTGCACACATATATGATGTAAGTGCATGCAAGGGACTGTGCAAACTGATATAGGGGATTAATGATGAAGTAATTAATTTAGAAAGTATTTCCTATCTTCTCCATTTTATGTGGATTATTTTTATAGTATACAGAAAAAGAATTTAAATACGAAGTAGCAGTAACATTTCTTCACTAAGAAGATGAATCTTTACTCATTCTGCTACCACAAGGATATTTTCTCTAAGTTTCAAGCTTATATTTATATCCTCTTCATTTGTCTGAATATAATAGATTCATTACTAGAATTTTTCTTTAAACACAAGCTTACAAAGATAGTTCCTGGAATCATTTAGAGTACACTAGAACAGAACAGTTGGAAGGCATCTATAATGGTCACTTAGTTCAACTGCCTGACCCATTCAGAGCTGTTCAAAACTTAATACGTATTATTATGAGATTTGTCCAAACGCCTTTTAAAAACAGATAAGCATAGAGATTCAACCATATATCTCTCTAGAAAGCCTGTTTGACTGCTCTTAAACAAATGTTTCCCAGGTTTCAGTTTAATGCTCCTGTGACTTAGCTTTGTACCATTTCATGCATCCTATCACGGGACACTAGGGAGAAGAAATCAGCACCTCCTTTTCCACTTCTACTCCCTCTAGAAGCTGTAGTTAGGAATGAGGCTGCTTTTGAGTATCTTTTTCTCAAATCAAGATAAAACCAGTGTCCTCAGCTGATCTTCCAAGGACATATCTTCCAGCCCTTCCACCAAATTTGTCGCCTATTTCTGAATGCATGCAAGTACCCAAACATCCTTCTTATATTGTGGGGCTCAGAACTGAAAACAAGTTAAGTAGTTCCATAGGTCTTCCTTGATGACCTTATAAATTACAATTTGCTCCCGTTGTATTTTCGTAAGGCTTTTTTGTTTGTTTGTTTGTTTTGAAGAGATTTTTGTGTGCTGTATGTACAAATCAGTGATAAGGCCTCTGTATTCACCATTCACACTCTGTACCGTTCTACGCTTTAAAAATAATCACAGCCAGCAATAAAATAATTCTTTAGTGATATTGTTTTTAGCTGTTAAATACTATTTGTTACAACAGTTATCGGGTGCTTTTCAGAAACCTGTATTGTCAAAGAGCAGCAGGCTTTTTTCCCTGCTAACAATAAGAGAAACTAATAATGTGTTCCCAAAACAATAATACAAAACATTTTTTCTTAACTAAGATATGAGAAATTACAGGATAGAGCTGTGTTTAAAGCCTTAAGTAAAAACATTCTGTCTAATTTTCATTAGAAAGATATATACAGCCTTAACATGGCACAAAAAAACCACAACATCCAAACTAGCCTCCATTTGGTATAATAACGTTTTTAAACTTAGTCCTTAAAATGTAGCTTCATAAAGAATTTTTTGTAGGTTATATTTTTTGTTTGTTTGTTTTTTAATAGGAGTAATTTGTAATTCTGATATGTAAACCAAAAAGCTGACATGCTATGTGAATTGAGTAGCCTCTTTGGATTCCAGCTGGCTTGGCTGTATGCCTTTCTAATGGTAATGAAGTCACACAGCTGCTAGGACAATCAGCTGGAGTTCAGATCATCACTAACTAAATGGATATCCGCTGACTGGCTTCTTATCAGGACTCATTAAAGTTCAGTGTTAACAAACTTCAGGTTTACACAGGTTTACATGGTTACAGCAAAGTGCCTTTCAAAAATGAACTCGTCTGAGCCGAAAAAAATCTCTCCCTTCTCTGCCTATAAATGTTACTTTGTGCTAGTCAAGTCAGGAAATGTTCAACACTACTCCCAGTGAAGTGAAAGCAAAATTCCCATTCGTTTGGATGGAAGTAAAACAAATCAGTTCCCAATGTTTCAGGGATTTTTGAAGAATACTGCTATTCAAATTACTTCAGAATGGCTAAGCTACAGGGTCACCCGGTATTCAGCTATGTCCAATTTTCAACTTCGAATGCAGTGCGCACTAGACCTGTGAGAATTTACCAGCTTTTGCTTTGGCCATCAAATTGCTAGCATTTTTATACCACATAAACATTTTATAACACATAAAGTTTCACCATTCTCCCAAGGAGACAATTTTCTACTATGAAAATACAAGCTGATGTACAATGCTGCTTTTTTAGCCTAATGGTACTACTGCAGTATACAGGTACGTCCTGGTAGTTCTGTAGTTTATTCTGAGATTATCAGCAGACTGAAAAGGAGGAGTGGGGGGATGGTTGTACCATCACAAAGCTTCAGTGTGAACACAACAAATTTCAGTAGTAACCATCTTTCCTGTGGATAAATGGAAAACTATAAAATGAGTTGATTCTCACAAAATCATTAGTGGTATTGTTATGGTTTAGGGGGTTTTCTGCTGCTTTGGTAGCGAGGGGGTTAACAGCTCAGCTCTGGCCTGAGCTTTCCGTGCTGCCATGGCCTTCAAGGTTAGAGATAAAGGCAGGCGTCTCTGCCGAATAACATACTTGGGAGAGAAGAAAAAAAGTTCAGTAGTAAGATGTAGCGTGCCAGCTCAGAACCTGCGTCGGGAGGTTGAGGGTTTTGAAGGCCCCCAGGCCCACGAGAGAAGGGGTAGAGATGTTCTTCCAGGCATCCCGCTGCTGTTTGTGAATTGGACTGACCATGGTGAAAACCTATGGACCAAAGAGAGAGAACCAGGACCGCAGAATCCGTCTAAGCATTAAGACTGAAGATGGAGAGGTAAAAACTGGACAACACTGCTGATGTGTTGGAGCCCAGAGACAGAAGCCTGGAGCTAGCTGAGAGCTCCGCAGAAATCCCTGGACAGACTTTTTTTGGGCATTGTTATAGTATTTGTGTACTTTTGGGATGGGCTCATTATGAAGCAGAAAAGCCAGTACTTAAAAGCTGCAATCCTGGCTGTGACTTCTGGACAACAGAGAATTTTTCAGAAGAACTGTCGTCCTCAGGTCGAGATCTCACTTGGGAGGGGTCATGAAAGACCTTTCCCTCTTGTGAGAGAGAGAGAACTTTATGGAAGGGCAGAGAGATGGTTCCTACCCTGGATCTGTTCAGAAATGCCAACCTGCCTGGTTTACCCCTACCCTATGTTCCCCCTTTTCCTCCTGGTGGAAAAGGGAATATTACATCTATTGTAAGAGAAGGAGGGGTGGGGGGAGAAAGGTTGCCTTCTAAATGATGCTTCCCTTGCAGTTCTGAGCTTGTTAGTTAGAAAATAAACCCTTTATGTTCTTTATTTATAGTTTTGCCTTGCTTCTTTTGCCTGTGATCAGTTTTATTTTATTTTCCAGTTTTATTTTCCAGTTTGTTTTTTTTAGTTTTCTCCTTCATGAGAAGTTGGGGTGGGTCTCTGGCATCCAGCCAGGGTCAAACCACGACAGGTATCTTTTTCACATCTATAGTTTTTGTCATCTGTTTTTATTGAAGACAATCTGAATTATTAACCTTTATTAGAATATGGAACACTTAATGCTGCTTGCTTGACATACTGAAATGAAATAGAAAGTTATATCAGTCTAGTGTGAATGGGCAGTGACAGACTTGCTAAAGTATTCTCCACATTCTTTAAAATTGATATGGTTCTTAAGACAAAATTTCAGCTGAGTATTATGAGTAATGGAACCAAATGTTTGAAATCATGGGAACAAGTATCAATTTTTCTACCAGTGAAAATTTCACTGAGAAACAACTTAGCCTCTTTTAAATTAAGGATAAATTTTTTTACAGATATTCAGTTAGTCAGGATTCTGGACATCAGCTTTAAGAGTCACCTCACAACACAGGAGCTGCACAGTATAAAATTCATAATGAACTTAAAAGAACCCTATAAATTCTTCTATACAAGGACTTTATCTTGTGTTTATAGTGATTTGTGAGAACAAGAAAATACTTCCCCCTAAATTACAAGCAGACTACATCCTGCCCTCTAAATAGTTCTAACTTTGGATCTCTGTATTTTAAAGTTTACCCATCTCTTTCCCATTGGGTTTCCTCTAGGAATCAAAACCTAGTCAGTACTACTTATGCAAAACTCAGATGAAGGGCTTTGGCAACACTTCCAGATTATAATCAGCAAAATATCATATCTCCCACTAACAAATATATGGAAACTCACCCACGTAAATGATATCATCCTGATTCAACTAAGCATGCTCAAACTGAGCAGTGACATTCATGCACAGGAAGAAGTCCGCAGAAAGAAAATCAAAAATACTCCTACAGTTAAATATACTCAAAGACAGAAAGGTAAATACTTGCTTTACACTTGCAAATACTCTGAATTTTACATTGAAGCCCTGCAAGTAACAAAAATATTACTTTAGTTTTGATTTTAAAATTATTTTAGTGGCTATGAAAATTGGTAGGATGACAGCATTTTCTACATAAAGTCGTATATTTATCCACTAAGCTTAGGTTTCCTTGCCAATATCCTTTGGCTTTTACCTACAGGAGCTGCTTCTGCTGGCAAGCAATAAGTTCACTTCCATGATTCACAGTTGAGGCTGTCAACAAATGTGCCAATTGTATGACATGGATATCTATTCAATAGAGTAGACTCAGCAGAATTATTCTATAGGTTGTACAAATGTCACTTGATGATAACTTCTGGTTACTGTATACCTCAGCTGAATTTAATTCTGTAACCTGTTACTCCTCTCAGAAACTTATTCCAGAAACCAATTAATCAACTAACCACAAGCAGCAACTCTCAGTTGACTTGACTTTGTCCACTACCAAGCACACGCTTCAATATATAATTTACAACTCTACACTAATCAGTGCAAATATTCCTATTAATTTCTGTGAGCTTTTGATTAACTCTTGCTAACTTGTAATGAACATTTTACAGATGGAAAATAAGGAGAAACACCTGCAACTCGAATGACATGTACTTTAGTTTCCCCTCTTAGGATTTAGAAGAGGTAGCTTCAGTAGTAGAAGAGAGTTAGGATGAGAACATGATCTTTTTCTGCATCTAATCACTGCAGTATACAGGTATGTTCACAGGATATAACAAAGTGTTAAAGTGGTGTCCAAAAGAGAGAGTCTTCGTACAAAATAGGAACCACTTGCAGTGTTTTGCAGTGTAACCATCTAGAGCAATTGCTCTTGGCACAGGTCTAACCAATTTATGAGCAGGCAAAATGCCATCTGAACAGATGGTACGAGGTAAACTGCCAAATAGCGATGTATGTGCATCAGCTGTGGGTAGTAGTGGCATGATTCCCAGCCATGAAGGTCTAAACAGTTGTCCATCCTGATCTTAAAAGCTCATGTTTATAGAGAATTGTCATCAATAATCCAGCTTTGTACTAAATTATCTTTGAAATAAAAAATGCTCTTGGAGATGAATATAGCAGATAGTTGAGTTTCAGAACAACTCTTGTGTTCATTTCTTTCTTTGCTACTTCATTTGACAACTTTTTTTTTTTAAGAAAAAGCAGAGTGATGAAAACAGACCCCAATTTCCCAGATCCACTCAACTTGTTGCTTGCTGTTGTGCTAATACTGTGTAGTCAAAGACCTTGATCTGACCTGTGTTGCAAAACCATACATGGATTGTCTCAACATGCTCCTCTTTCCTCTTGTTCCCACATTACACAACTGGCTCACAAAATAAAACCCAAAATATTCTTCTACTATGGAGGTACCCAGTAATTACTCAAAGCATTATGAGCCCATCCATGGGCAGGTACAATTGACTGGAGCTTTACAAACCTTACCTGTCCATAATCATGGAACTACAAAACAGCTCGAATTCAGCTTTGCATGGTATCTTTACAATGTGTCTCAGTTGTATCTGAAGATCGAAAGCAATCATTTTACTTAAATTCTTCAGTACTCTAGTGCCACTAATCATTATTAACCAGCTATTTTTTCCAACAGAATTAATAATTTTCTGCTTACAGACTCCCCAAAACAGATTAAGATATCTTTGTGCTCATTAGTTACTTGAAATTATTTTCCATGTCATTTCAGTGATTGGTTCTTATCCTTAAATCTACACAGATTTTCATAATATATGTTTAGCAACTAGCTTAGTTGGTTTGTTGATTGTACACAGCAGTTACAATTACAATGTTTTTGTCCTCTGTTTGATGAACAGAAATTCTACAATCAGGATTTTTATATGAATGTCTGTAATTTCAAGTTCCAAACGGACACTTGGACATCAAGTAAATTTTGATTTTCTTAAAAATGCTCCCTGCTGGTGAATGTACATCCATGCAGCACAAACATTACTTTGCTATTTTACTTATCATTTTTACCTTTTTGAATGTTGGGGGAAAAAAACGCCAAAAGAAAGACACCATTCTGTAAACAGAATTGACTACCTGAGAAAAAAAGATAAAACACGCTCACTTATTTTTTAAAATCAATCTTATAATATATACTAAGCTTTATTTTTAAGTAACAGTATTGGATTCCGTATTACCACCTCTCTAAGAATCCAAGATAATTTTGTTTTCCTACCATGAAATATACAGTATCAATTTTTTAGAGAAAATGTTGCCAGCTGAAAGTTAATTAGTTAATTAAATGATCCACCCCTACAAATTCACTAGTATAGATAAGTTGACTCCGTGCAGATAGCTTGGGCTGATTCAATAGTGTACCTACCACTGTTCAATAGAATGCACAAAAGACCATCAACTATAGCCCTTAAAGGCATGTCTTGATGGATGCCTTTTGCATATGCCAAATAATCTGGGAAGCAAGAAGACAAATTTGGTGCCTTTGAAACAAGAACAACAACAAAAAGCCTGCTATAGATTACATTATGTTCAGGAAATGGCCTATAAGTGATGCTGTGAAGCTTATATGGTTTTCTAGTAATTTTGTACAAGTTTTCTGAGGTATAGTTTATGGAATTTTCACTAGTTTTCACCTCTGCTAAGAGTTTTGTACAAGACAGGTATGTTAGCCAAGATAGAGGAACACCTCAGTTATTTACGTAGATTGTACTGAAGAGGAGCCATAGCATCTAGCAAAGCCAGTCAGTGCTAGTCCAGAAGACTCGAAGATCCACTTTAGTACAGTGGTGAGTGTCCCTGCCTGCCATGCGGGAGACCAGGGTTCGATTCCTGCCAGGGAGGCAGTGGTGTGGTTTAAGAGTTGGACTCGATGATCCTTGTGGGTCCGTTCCAATTCACAATAATCTGTGAATCTGTGAATCTATGTTCCAGAGGGCTGGTAGCATGCCAAAGGACCAAAAGGTTAAGCAAGGAAGATGAAGATAGGAGCAATACAGGGTCTTTTGAGACCCCAGACCCAGGATAAGAGGTGTATCGGAGGCATGAGGAGGTTGGAACTATGGGAGGTACAGCTAGAGAAAGGGGAGTTAAAAATGATGAAGTAGTTAGATACTCTAGATAATTGTACGAAAACTGTAGAACCTTTGACATTTGTGTGCTCCATTTGGTATTTACTTCCGGGAGCACCCAGTGTCATGAATAAAACATGTACTACCTTTTAATACTCAAGTTAGTTTGAATACCTGCTTTTAGGCATAATAGGTATGTTACAGATTCCAGATTATCAAGATTTATATAGAAGGAATTACAGAGAATTGTAGAAATATGTGTAGTATTACATTTAGCCTATTGTTTGACTGGTGCAAGGAACTAACTAAAAGAAAGTTTGCTTGAAGTTTCCATAGAAAACAAAATCCAGGGGAAAAAACAGAAGCATGTAATTCCAAACAAAGTTTTAATTGTCCAGAACCTGATAAATTCTATGCATTCATGGTACGTGTTGAACATATCGAACATTTCAACTTTACAGAGAGAACCTGTCAAATCTTAAAAGGATTTAGCAGTACAGTGAATCCCCGCTGCATTGCGACCTCTGCATTACGAGGATTTGCGAGGAAAATTTCTCACAGTTTTGATTCAATCATTTGCGAGTTACAGTCTTAAACTGCGTCAGGGGAGATTTAGACTGGACATTAGAAGGAACTTTTTCACAGAGAGGTTGATCTCTCAGTGGAATGGGCTGCCCAAGGAGGTGGTGGAGTCATCGTCCCTAGAGATTTTAAGAAAAGGTTGGATGATGTACTTGGTGGCATGACTTACATATTAGTGTGTTATAGGTAGGATGGTCTGTTGGTAGTAGGATGGCAACAGGTTAGGTAACAGGTTTGGCTAGGTTAGGTAATAGGTGATAGGTTGGACTTGATGATCTCTATGATCTTTTCCAACCTTACTGATTCTGTGATTCTGAGTTTACCCGGCCGACACATGCGCAGTGCCTCGGCTTTGCCGAGGGGCAGTGTCGGTGCTCCCTGTGTGTAGGGCGCATGGCATGGGGAGGGGAGGGCGCGGGGCTGGGCGGGGAGGGCGCATGGTTTCTCCAGCTTGCAATGGTGTTTGGAGCCGTGCAGCACTGTACCCCAGTCCCTGACATGGTCCTGTGTGTCTCCTGTGTGCTCTGCTGAGACCCAGCACAGCACTGCCACAAGACATGCCATTCCTTGTTACTCAAAGCCCAGTCAAAGCCCAGGCAGCACTGCCTCTACCCGGACTGGTGGATGTTAAAGAGAAAGAAACTCTGATACCGACACCTTCCCCCGCCACCATAAGCAGCACAGGGTGTTGCAATGTTGCAAAGTTAAGGTTTTTCCAGATTCCAAGAATGCTGATCAGAGACGAGGGACACCCCTTCCCCGTCGCGGAGACAGGACGAGCACTGGGGCTACAGGGGGGAACTGGGGCGGGGAGCAGCGGCGCGGGGTTTGGGCTGCAAGCACACACAGTTGCAGCAGCTGCTCAGAAATGGTTCCCTTTGCTCCCCTGTGCAGAGAGAGACCATGGAAAGGAGCGGAAAATTGTCTGCAGTGCTCCGGAGTGCTGGGGGGTAGAGCAATGGGTGTGGCCTGCATGCATATAAGTGACCTGCGTGTCTTCACGAGTTTGGCGTTTTGCGAAGCCCATGGCATGACCCGTTCCTCACAAATGATGGGGTATAACTGCACAACTAAATGTAAAATGAGCTAGTAGAAATAGTAGATTTTAGTAAACGATAGATATACAGTTGGTTAACACTATATTTTGAAGAACAAGTTTGGTTCAGTAAGTGGCATCAGAAACACAAATACATATTGCTTCAATTATAAAACTGAACAGGCACACAAAGGAGAATCAATTACATCAATTACATATGTGTGCAAATGTTTTGGGTTTGCTGTGGTAGGGGTATTTTTGGTAGCAGGGTGGCCTATGGGGGAGGCTTTTCTTCGAGAAGTTGCTGGAAACCTCCCTCATAGCTGGCAGAGCTAATGCCAGCCAGCTCCTGGCTGGNCCACGGAGAGGAGAGTCCACACTAGAGTAGAACCCTACCTCATAGGATCTGTGTTCTTTGGGATGGAACCACGACGGACCAGCCAGTGCTCAAAGAACTGCACCCTGCGGAGGGACCCACGGGCAGCAGAGTATGGAAGAGCTGTTGCCCCTGGGATTGGACTCATGCTGGAGAGGGTCATGAAAGACTCTCTCCTGTGGGAGGTACCCCAGGGAATGTAGGGAAATGGCCTCCTCCCCTGAGCATTGGCAGAAAAACACCAACTGCCTGGTTTTCCCCTACTCCTGTCCCCTGCAGACTCCTGGAGGAAAAGGGGAATGTGGTATTTGTTGTAAAAGATGGAAGAGTGGGGAAGAAGGTTGCCTTTAAGATACTTGTCATGTTAAGCTCTGATCTTGTAAGAAATAAATTTTTTACATCTCCACTTTAGAGGTTGTTTTGCCTGTGATAGTAAAAGATTTCTAATAGTCCTCATTCCTGCTGTAGCAAAAACCCTTCAGTTTTTTTCCTTTTCTTCTCTCTTCCCCTGTTTGTATAGGGGAGAGGAATGAAGTGAGAGAGTGGCTGTGTGTGAATCTCTGGCATCCAGCCAGGGTCAAACCACCACAGCAGATGACAGGGATGTTGCATGTTGAGCAAAGGGATAAATATTTGGTGATGGCATCAATTTGTCCCCTATAATACTTACTATTTCTGGGAATGTAAAAGCCTTTCACATTTCCTGTTTGTACAGAACAGCTGTAACAACAGCAAATAGTGTAAATGGCTCAGGAATCCAAAAGAAGGTACATTTCTCCTAAACTTGCCCTATTTAAACCTGGAACTTATGAAGTTTATGCTATGTGGGAGGATAGCGAAAAAACAGATTAATGAATTACACTTATCTTTTCAGGCTCACCAAGGCAGACCTGCAAACAACAGCACGGATTAAAGTGAGAAAGGGAAAAAATCAGAACAAGAAACCTCTCAATGACAGCTACTTTGATCAGAAATTTAGGACAAAAAGCTGGGACTATTCAAAAAAACCATTTTGGGATCAAGTGGTGAAGAATGCAAACTGTGAAGATGCCAAGAAAGAACGTAAACAGCCATACACTAAGGAAGGCAAGGGCTGGAAGGATGAACACACTAAACTAAAAACCAAAAGCATTGTTTATGGGAGAATATATGCCAATGAGGTACTAAAAAAACCAGATCAAATGATGGTATGGATGAATGAACTTTAAGAAACTCTTTTTCAAGCAGCAGAACTAATTTTTTACTGATATGTCTGTTACATTTACATGCCTGTTATACTACCATATCTCTACCTCTCAACACAACTCTAAGGATCAAGAAAGTGTGCCATCTATTTAAAAACTAAATATATGATAATGCAGCAGTTAATGTAGGATTTCTATGAACTAGATTTATAGTTGAAATCTGTTTGCTTTTCTTTCAAAAGCAGCCTCTCTACACCAGCTACTGAATTTCACAAATTACAGATATGTACACATCTCTCCCTTCACTCAGGAATCAGCCTAATGGTCGGACAAATAAGCAATATGCTCACGTAAATTTTATTTCATTAGGGAACATATTTAAAATCAATGAAGCTGCAAAGATGTCAGAGGCCAGAAAGAGGAAGGAGTGAAAAAGTATTTTTCAGAGGAGTATCTCTTGAGCTTATCCAAGGGTAGAGAATGAAGTTTGGTACTATTTGCAGTAAATGTTGGTAGAACTGTAAGTAACTAGAACTGATAACCCAGGAAAAAATCCAATCTTCCCATAAGAATAAGGAACTGTCATGGGGAGAAACCTTTTGTTCTATTGTAAAACTTTTTTCCTTTTTGCTGGAACAGACAATAGGTGTCTCTTCTTATCTCCCTTTCCCTCCCTGAAAGGAATGTGGCATGGAGGACCCCATGCCTTACCTTATCTCCCCTTCCTGACAAGGCATATGGCAGGGGAGCGGTTTTATCTCCTGTCTACCAAGACAAACAATGGAGGACTCTTTTTTCTTATGTGACTAGGGGAAGGCCCTGAGAGCAGGTTGAAGTGACAGCGAATGGCATGTGAAAACATGCCCACAAGGCATATGACGTGGGAGGGGCCCGAGGCCCTATAACTACAGCTCCTGGGCCTCAGCAGATGAGGTTCGCTTTGGACCTTCGAATTGAGGATGCCTTGTTTTTTTTCACCTCTGCTGTTTCGCCTAGGACCACGTGGACCTTTGATTTTCTCATCTCAGTGCAGCTTCTCTCCTGCAGGTCATTGGATCTCCCTGCAGTCCCTTGGACATTTCAGGAAAGGACCACTGGCTGTTTACTCCACTGGTTTGCCTACCCTGAACCCTATTCCCCCTGCCTTGGGAGTCCTGGAGGAGCCCTGGTTCTTCCCTTGAACTAGGCACCCTGTTGTGCTTGTTTATATTGCCATTTGTTTACAGTTGTCATTGTTCCAGTGTGGGGTTTGTTTTTTTCTTTTCTTNGGGCAAAACCTTATTCCTACCAAGTCTCAAAACTAAAGCAGTAGCTTCTACAAAAAGTAGATCATAAATTTCTATGCTGAAATCCAAGATGAGCTTACAGTGAAGGGCAGGGTGTTTTATGGACATTTAGCACCTTCTGTTTGTTAGAAAGTACTAGTGTGTCTTTGTGACCTTGCTCAAGTCAGTTACAGGGAAACTGTCAACTAAAAATGTAATTCATATGCTTCTGTCTCAAAATGACTTAGCTTCTTTTATTACGATTCTTCTGGTATTAGTATGCATAAATCTACTACCATTATGACATATATGAAAAATAACGTTCTCCATTTTCCTAATATAGTGAACTACAGAAGTCTTTTCCTGTATTTTAGAATTTACATGTGTAATTCCTGTTCTTAAGTATGAGTGGGTATAAGTGTCCAGCAATGCAGGATAGTAAAATGAATAAATACCTAAAAAAAAAAAAATGAAAGCTATTTATCTCACACAGTGCTTAAAAATTCCTGGAGGACATTTAAGTAGAGGCATAATGATTGAGATCACATTAACATCAGTATTTCAAATTGCCCAGATTTGGATTTAACTGCACGCTTTTTCTATTCTGAATCTAACTGAACCTAACAAGGGGACAATTACATACTTACCTCAAAGAGGTATAATGAGACTTAATGTTAAATGATTTAACACCACCGAGGGAAAAGTAGGGAAAAATACCATTCTGCTACAGTCTCTACATATAGACAATAAGGTTTATGTTGTTGAAAGAGCAGGACATCATTTCATCTCTGTGGTGTAGGGATTTATTTTACTTATGATAACTAGGTTGTACTACAATATCTAGTGTTCAGTTCACATCAAGAAAGTGGTGTGACCACTCCAGTTCACTGATGAAAATCTTGGCAGTATATTGTAAACTCAATTCTCAAGTGATTAGAAAAGTAATTAAAAAAAAAAAAAAAGAAAGATAAAAAACGAGGGGGGGGGGGGGGCGGGTGGGGGATGGAGAGGAGAAGGGGAAATCTCTTCTAAGTCACCAAACTTCTAGGGACCTTAGCCAATTCTAGACAAAATGTGCTTGTGAGATGGATCCTAATTGGAATATAGTATTCTAATCAACATAAAATATAATTAGAAAAGTCCTCCACACATCAGTCAGGACGTAACAGGGTTTTTTTTACAATATACCTCACTGACACTGCTCAGACTCCCTTTGGAAACATGCGCAAAGCATGGCAATAAAAGGGTTATTAAAGAACTTTAAGCATCGTCTTTTGAGATGAGTATTTGAAAGGAGATGAGTGCTTCACTTGCATGGCACAAAATGACATGGATTATAACAGCTACTGTTAATGACAGTATATTAATGTTTAATAATGCAAAGTGATTAAGACTGGGTCTGTACTTTATTATTCTATCTTCTACATATGTCAGAATGGCTTGAATACCTTTTGGCATGATATTTAATTAAAAGTAAAAGTTAATTTTTCTCATTCACATCAGGTATAAGAGTTATTACTTATGATTATGCCAGGTTTTCCACAATGACTTTCTTTCTTTAATTGATTGCTTACAGTTGGAATTAATACAATTTTATTTTAAGTTCTTTGTTTTGCCTACAAAAAAGTACAATATTATACTAACGGATTGAACATTGTTTAACATAAATAAAGAAGGGCGCTTTTTTCTCCAACAGGGTTGCTAGACAAAGAGTTAGATTTGCAAAAATCCAGAAGTGATTTAAGAACTATCAGTCTCATATTTTTCAATGGATGTGGGCATCATAAAAAGACTTTAAGACCATTTGTCCTGCAAACTCCCCTTTCAGCTTCTTTGCAAAATCACTGAAGATATATTTTATCCTTTTAATAAAAAAACAAAACATGAAACACTAAAAAAAACCCCAACCCTTCTGAAACTAATTCATTTGTCTAGGTATTTCACACCCAACAAAACTGACAGTAGCAAAGATGCAAAATAGACTATCTTTATCCATTTTAGATCAATTCAGAGAATCTCCCACTAATCCCATTTTGCTATGTAAATACAGCAATAGTCTGGCAAAGTATACCAAATATGAGCAGAAAAAAACCCAGTTTGATTTCACATCATTTGAACTCAGAAAGACTGACAGATCAGTACGTCAGTCTTCCCTCTCTCTTGAACTCCCTAGTAGCACAGCACTTACTAAAGAGATACGATTAGATACATAACCTTAAACAGAGTTTTTCTGCAGAATGCCAACACAACAACCAAAAATAAGAAAGTTTTCTAGACAATCATCTAATGTTACCTGTGTTTCTTCAAACAAGTTCACTTCAGAACATGATCTCCTGGAAATTTAGGTGCTTTTAAATTCTCCTCAGGCCCATGGCTCTGTAAAATGGGAATACTGTTTTCTTATATTGCACTTCATTGGGAAATTATATTAATTTGCAACCATTTCTCCTCCAAAGAGAGTCATGTAAAAGTCTATAAATAAACAACACTGTAAATCCCATTTATTCAGTGAATAATTGCCCAGACTAGATTGCAACTCTGCTTCAAAAAATATGTTTGGAAGCTTAAGGGATAAAAGTCCATATGTTTATCTCCTGTATAAGAATGTGAATAGAGTGATAAATTAGTTTAAGACATTCAAAATAGTCCAATGGTTGATTTAACTGATATATAGTCCCCTGTATATATATATATATATATGTAGATCTAGGTAAGGAGAAAAAAGGTACAAATCCTTGCCAGGCATGTGCAAAATTTTAATCTGATGTGTATCTGTGACTTATGTACTTCTGTCTTTGAGGATTAAGCAAGATGTCTTTCTTAGGTATTGTGACATCCTGTATCTGTGCTTTCATATACATATATATATGTGCATGTATATATTTTTTCTTTTTTTAATAAATCTACTTATGCTTCTCTGATACGCTCTGTTCCCATCTACTCACTTGTTCCTGCTGTCTCCTCAAGCTCTCTCCCTGCACCCAGATTCCTCAGAGTGATGAGATGGACAAGGCAGTCAATTTTACGTTTAGAAATACTATGCAGAAACACGGGAGTGAAAAATCATGGAGAATGATCAACAAAGCAAGAGAACTGAGTGAAGGTTCATTTGCTCTCCACCATTCATGACATTTTTGATGTTTGTAAGTCTGTTTCTAGCATTGAGTCCAATTTTATGTAGCTGAGCAGAGATTACAAACCTGTTGAAAGTCACCTTGCCTAGCTGAGTGCTGCTACTGAATTTAAAAGAAATTGCTACTGACATGTATTAACCATTTGGTTCTTTACTTGCAGTTCAAATAAACACAGCATCTTCAGTAAAAGTGCTAAATTTAGCACTTCTCCTTTTCTCCCAAAATAAATTTACCAATATACCAACAGATTTGCAGCAAAGCTGTATTTTACAATTTGCAAGCAAAAGCAAAAGACATGAAGAAGAGCTGAAGTTCTATCAGTATTTGGAACTTTTAGATATGTGGGTTATTATTTTACAGATCTACTACCAATTCATCTTCAGTTGAAGTTTTAATGCAGCACAACATAAGACTACCACGGAAATGAATCATCCTACATTACTGCTTTCATAAAGAAACCAGTTGTTAGAGTTATCATTTTCATTACAGTTTAATGTTTTCTTCCTTTGCCCAAAACAGATCAACCAGATTCTGATCCCTGACTTCATGCAAACCGATACAATTAAACCATATCATGTCAACACTTCCACATTTTCAATGTAGAATATAATTACAACATCTGTAATGATTCTTTTATGAAATTAACAGTACTGAAGGCAGAGAGATAAACTTCAAAGAGGATAAGAAAGATAGGTAGTTACATTTCTTAACAACTTGATAATTTGAGAAATGTTTATTTTTACCGTATTTTCTTTATACTTTAAAATAGGAAGCAGATGAAAGCCCCTAGATCAATATGGTTAAAATAATAATACTTAATAGAAAGCAGAAAGATCCCAGGGACATAGATTACTTTTCATTCAAACCTGTCTTCAGACATGGCTAAACTCTTCTCATAGACCTGTGCAAAATCAAATATTGGCACAGACTTCCCACCTGAACTGGATCACCAATCCACCTCTTCACCACCTACCAACTATTCTGGGGGGGAAAAAAAAAAGGCACCAAAGAACTGTTCTCCCACCAATCTCAGCAGTCTATAAAAGCACGTTTTAATAAAACTTTATATTATTTGCCCACTGTAGGAAATGTAGGCAAGAGTAAAGTAAGGAAGCAGCCATGGCTGCATGTTTGTTATCTTGTATCTGTTAATCTGTTGGACAACAGACACAAAACTGAAGATTTGATTCCTCTGGCATCTGCTGAAAAGGAGAGTGAATTATAAAGAATTTAATTTTTAAAAAAACAAAACACATTTCATAACTGCTAAACACCTCACAGAATATTTAGAACAGATAAGTAAGCAGATACTGAACATAAATTTAAACTGAAAAATCCGGAAAGCTAATGATCTAAGCATAGTTGTCAAAAAAACCCCGAAGAACTACAGGCACTTGGACACTGCAGCACCATGAAGTTTATGCTTCTATAGGCATCCATCAGACTACAGCTATAGAGAATGCAAACATCTTATATTGCTGGCTTTGCTCCTACTGCCTATAACTCACATCTTATCTTTAGGAACCCAATAGAGTTACCCAAGTCTAAGCAAATACTTATAAATTCAACTATTTACCCAATCAGAACATTCTAATTTCCAAAAGCATTTTATAATCAGATTATACCATGCTGACTTTTATATACAAATTATAGTGCTTCCATGTATCATAACCCTTATAATCATGAACAGCTTTAGAGGAATTCTCTGTGGAAGACAGCTTTGATAGAAAATCGTTTCTGTACTCCCAGTTAATTACTGATTTTTTTCCCACCAATTAGAAATTTGAACTCAATCCCACAGATTTATAATTTACTATCAGTAGCCAATGCATACAAATTACTCTTGCTTCTCTTTTAAACATGACTAAAAGTTCAATTTATTAAATTCTAAATCTTATGAAATATCCACAGTAAAATGCTGTGTAGTTAAACCTTCTCTAGCTACTCAACATCAGAGGATAATTATTTATTTTATATAATCAATCTTAAAAGCTACTAAAGGCTTTTCTACACTCAGCATATGTGTTTGCACTCTAACCTACTGGATTAGTACTGCCAATTTAGACTCTTAATCAATTTAAATATATATATTTAAAAGCTCTGGGATAAATAATACAAGTAAAATAGAACATGAATATTGAAAAAGGATTATTAACCTGCTAAAAAAGCCTCAGCCAGCAAGGCAAAGAGAAAAACATTAATTTAGACTTCCTGCTCTAGTAATTCAGCCACTGAATCATAGTAGATAGGTTTCAAAATTTATCTCAGTTACGAGGAAACTGTACTTCTGTGCACTTATTTCACTCCTTCACTCACCTTCCCACCTGACCCTCCAGTTGTATGAGAGGGCTCCTACTGACTTATTTGAACATAAGTAAATAGGGACAACTGATTGTTACGTGCAGCTGTGCTCACAAAGATATCACATAGAAGACGGTTCTCAAAGTTCAACAGTGCTAATGAGTGTAGAAGTCATGTATTTTCCTGAAACCTCTTTGGCAGATGTTATGACAGCCTACGTCGGCAGATGTTATAAATCTCTTCAATGAAGTCTCTTTTCTGATGAATATATTAGAGAATGAAAATATAACAAAAAAAAAAAAAAAAAAAGACCCCTCAAAACTGACTTCAGCACATCCAACTTAGGACAATTACATGTAAAGGATTTTAGTAGTTTGCTTTTTTGCCAACTAATACACTGTAAGATACAATGAATCAAGAAGTTTTAAAAAACTCTTGATTAAATTAATAGAGTGCTTTCAAGCAATTCCAAAGTGAAGAAACATGAGACAACATATATGGGAAGTATCTTATATGTCATGAAAAAATACTGCAAGAGATAACAAGAATGAGATTAACCCTGCATATTACAGATTTGCCCTCAAAGCTCTCAAAAAATGGATGGCTAACTCATTTCGAAGTTAATAAGAAACACCCAGTCTGTAATTTCCCCTGTGTGACTTAGATTCAAACAGCTTTAGGGCCACAGTTTAGAGAAGTTTTTAGTTACAAACACAAATTCTCTTTTATCAGCAGTCATTTTATAATGAAGACCATCCTAAAACTATCTGAGTAACAAATTCAGAGGCAAGATTTTCAATAATCAGCTTACCGCAATGCTTTCCTCACCTTGCCTGCAGACAAGCTGCTCACTTTTCTACTTCAGGCTATCACCAGTAATACGGCAGAAAGTGCTCTTGAGACTCAAATTTAGACTTACTAAAAATATTCATATCCAATTGATGACTTGATCAATTTTTCTGATCCTTACAAAGAAATTTCCTCTACTTAGGTTTCTGTTTTCAGTTACACTAGATTGTGATTGTAATAAAAGATGAACGCTTTGCAGCTTAATTTATCTTGTGTGTGTGTGCGTGATCTTAAGAACAACTTTAAGGAGAAAGTTCTTTAAATTTGGTAGTAAAACAGCAGACTGTAAAAGCATTCAAAGTGATGAAAGTCCTATGAGCACAAGTACTTAGGTTTACTTCAATGAATATAAAGTAATTGTGATGCTACTGCAATGAAAACTATCTTTATGCTTATAAGGCGTGTGTCAGATGTGTATTTTCAGAAGAATTCTTTTATTTCAATCAATAACAACAAGCCAGTTTAAGAAATCTCGCAAAAGCATCTTCTAATGGTCTTTCTGTATCTTTTTGACTACACAAAGTGTTTGAAGTGTGAGTGATTAATTCGAAGCCTACTCTGCTCTCCATATTTGTCTTTTTAAATACACAACACTCAATAATGGTGAAATTAATGATCAAAAATCCCTATGCATTAAACAAATAGTACTCTTATCCCTACAGTCTTAATGAAAATAAATCTTCATTCCACTGGAATTCTATTTTTGACATGAATCACTTGTACAATACATCTCTTATCATACATTCACTTTTTTCAAAAACACATTTGAAATAATTGTTTTTCATCCCATCATTAGAGAACAGAGGTTCAATTCTGAGACTGTACTGAATAATGAAACATTATGGTCTAGATAGCCTTATATTAAAATACTTAATGAAAGAATTCAGAAAAGTGATTTTGTACATAGCAACTCACATACATACACAAAGATTGTAAAATACTACTTCTAAAAAGAGAGACAGAATCTCTTGAGCTACTGATAATATTTGTTGCTGCTGTTTATTTTTAAGTGATTTCTTTAAGGTTTTATGCTATCTGTTTTTCTCCCACCCATCTATCAGGATTTCACAAACACAGGAAACCACCAGAAACATAAATGACTCTCTAAGTAGTCGAAATACTACCTCAGATATGTTTACTAAAGTGTTTGGGTTTTTTCTGTTTGATTTTTTACCTTTTTTTTTTTTTAATAAAACAATAATAATGGTAACAAAGCACTAATGGATTCCTTGACCAACCCCTTTTATCTCAAAGACTCTGGGTGGACTCTATTAAAGTCCACAGGAACACTCTCTTTTACTTTAATAGAGCTAAAGTGTATTATAGAATTTAGTAGAGTATTAGTCTTCTTGTCTCACAGGGGGACTTGGTACACCGTGCAGTGCCCTAAAGTTGTCCAGTGATTTTCTTAATCATCCTGCTACCTTGAACTCAGCTTCATCTCTATTCACACAATCTGTTTGTAATTTGGTCTGCATCTGGCCTCAAGTGAAGAAAGTCAGCGCTGAATTTCATGAGGCAGACTAGGGGGTGGCTTCAATTTAAACCCTCTTCCATAACCATAGCACAAAATTACCTTCAGCTGGTTCAGTTCCAGTCTACCAAAAATATGCCCAGGAACTAGATGGATGTCCCTGCAGTTTTATTCTCTTACACCTATGTTTATTCTCATGTATCTGATGTCATCCCACTGAAAAAATGAAAAATATGTGTCAAATAGGGGGAATTACACACACAGCAAATTTGACAAGCTGTACAGATGAAGCTGAAGTGACCTACATGTGAAGCAAATACAGTGCTCCCCTGTAACTCGCGGGCTGTTGGGTTTGGTCCTCCTCACACGAGTCATGGAATTCGTGAAGGTAGCAAACCCACTACGTAGTCAAGTATGCCACGCCTGTAGCCATGCCCCCTCCCCTAATACGGTCTGGAGGACGGTCCTGAGAGCGGGGCTTGTCTCAGGTGTCTGGCTGTGCTCCGTCGGGGCAGGGGCAGGCACTGCACGGGGAGTAGGGGGTGTGACCAGGGGCTTGCAGCGCTGCGCGGCGAGTGGGGGGTGCAAGCAGCAAGCGGGGGCTGATGGCAGCGAGCAGCGAGCGGCGAATGCTGGCAGCGAGTGGGGGTGCCAGCGCCGCGTGAGCAGTGGGGCCGGGGCCGAGCAGACTGGGGTTGCGGTAGGTTGTGTGCACATGCCAGGTTCCACAGCTTGCTGGAAAATCAAGAGCGAGTATGGGATCTCACAAATTACGGACAGCGACTGTGTGGAGGATCACTGTAGCAGGGAGGGGAGCAAACTCCTCACTGACACTGGGAGCACTACCAACACAGATGTTTCTCCTGAGATTCAAAAGCAGAACAAGCCAAGGTACCCCAGGCTCAACTCACAGCCAAGTGTGGACTCTATGGCACAGTATTTTCTTTCTGTTCCCTGGGGGATGGAAAACATTTTTTCATAAATCATCCTAACCGGATAAAGCAAACAAAAAGCAACACCAAACCAAAACCTAAACCTTCCTGTCACATACTGTCATGTAACATGCACATCTTTCCTCAGTGAAACAGAATACCTAGTTCTTTAGCCATGGAAAACAGGAACTGTAGAAAGAGTACAGTCAAACGAATCACAGAAGCATACAGCCAATTCTTTCTCCTATCATCACATTGTCTCTTTAACTTGATCTTCTAAAACACTAGTGTAAAGTTCCTACAATACTCTTTCGGTGCCATTTAAGATACACAAGTCAAATTCAGTAGTTCAGAATCCCTGATCACACATTAGAAGCACCTCTAATATGAGATTTCGATATTAAACTCTTCTCTATAAAACAACTGCCTTTGGTTTATTAACCATTATTAGTGTCAGCCTGATACATAGTCATTTTCTCATTGACATCATCGTATCTTGCTGCCATGGTTTCTAAAAGCAAGGGTTTAACTGATAAATGATGGAGCCATAAAGTTTCTTGTTATATGTTATTCCAAATGTAAAACTCTGAGCAAAGCACACTGACCTGGACACTAGAGTCCTCAAACTTCTGAATCTAACAGTTTGGAGATTAATTCTAAAAAATTAATTCTATTTGGTTAGAAATTTTGATATGAGCAGAGAAAGCAGGATTACTTGCCCTACAAAAATACTCTCCTGTAGCCATAAATACTGGCTTGCCTCCCTAATGTTCTTCTTACTACCCTGTTCCAGGGAACATTTACTATTTGTATTAACACAGCACTTAGGAATGATACCCAGTGCAAAGAAGAGCTATACAAACACAGAATAAAAGGTCTGTTCTTGTTGTAACTGTCCTGAATTGGAGGCATGAAAAGTTTTATCTGAAACATCATTTCCTTTGGATTCATTAGCATTGATCAAATCTGACATTTGATATTTATTTGCATCACAGTTCACATAAATAATAAATAAGATTAAATAGGGGAAAAAAGTATTCTAACAAAAATTTTAGAATTCAGAAGTCAATACAAGAGTCGAGTTTAACAAAATAAATAACAGTAAAATTATTTGAAGACTATTTTCAGTAATAAAGGTTTTTCCTAACCAGTCTACCATCTTGTCTGGATAAGGAAACTATTCTACACCTAAATCCCACAAACGAGTAAGTTTTGAGGGGTTTACTGGCTACATATACCTTCATTTTTCTACTGTTCAATGTAGATGTGTCAAGAAAGTTATATTCTTCTTCTATCCTTTGACTAAGCCTATTTCTTCTGGCTTAAATAACATTTCAGATCACCACAATATTTTCAAGAGTGTTACAAGTCATAGAGCACAGGTCTACCACAGGTGTATAAATCATGGACTGTAAAAAGTTATCACTACTTATACATCTTCTTGAATTCACAATCTTTAGTTTATCTTCATAGACACCAGAGACAGCTTATTAATTACAGAGTTCCAAACTCGGCATTTAGAGTGCTCTCACCCTTCCCTGACAGCACTTGTCAGTCTTGGGTTCTTGCCATCACCATTATACTATAGAAAATCAGTAACTCAGAATTCATTATATGATTCAATCAGTTTTCCAAGTGCCTAATTTACCCAAAAAGAATTTCATGGCCTCTAAACTATTTTCATCATCATTTTTAGCCTATGTTTCTCTTTCTACATCTTGTGTAATAAAATATAGCCTTTTGAAAAAACTTAAGATATCTAGCTCAGATACACAAGGTGTTCCCCAATCCTTCCGAAGAAATACAAACTTCTAATCTTACACATGAAACCTTTAGTAACATTTATGGGCAGTGAATTGAATGAGATCAGCTGTGATTATCTGTCTTCTCTTTCAGCATGGATCACCAAAAGACTACTGAAAATACACTTGTACTTTCATGAGATTTATGACTATTTCTTCATATTTCATAACCTTGATTTTTACATTCTTCCATCTACATCAGCAAATACATCCCACGATCAGAGTCAAACACATGCAGATTTGCTCAGCTGCTGTTCAGTGCAGTTAACATATAAATAAACTCTTATTTAACACAAGAAAAGCTGAATTGTATTTGGTGCCTGTCTTTTTTATTGTTTTTTCCTAATAGGTAATACCAGCCAATTCTACACTAATGTGAACTAGTGAGGCATCAGTTCTACACTTCGATAATTATCCTTTTCCACTTCACAATTGCTATGCATGTCCTTACTATGATATTTCAGATTGGTGTTAAACCACTGTACATGATACAGCCAGATGAGAAAAACATGGAGATTTTATTTATCATTTGGGCTCTATGTTGCCTCATGCCAGTATGAGTAGCTACAGAAATCCATTACGGTTAGCCTAAAATGTTAAACATACATACATTTATGTATCTATATATCGGACTTAGTCATATGGGCTTTCACACATAGGGCTGAGTCTCTTTTCTTTTTCCCATTGTTTGAATCTCCTGAGGTTATGGGAACTAACCTAGTACAGTTTAAAGCAGCTCATGTCAGTCAATCAGTTTATCTCAAGAGACAGCTGTGAAACTTGATCGGGATTCAACAAATATTGTATGCCATGTGGATAGATGCCTAAAAATCAGCTAGAATAGGCTACTTAATTAAAGCCATATGTTCCCATCAGTTACGCACCACACACAGAAGCAGCTGGTCACAAGTTATACAACTTACATGCAAAGTGCTAGTAAACCCTTATGTGGGAAATTAATGTCTACTGACAGTGCTGGGTAGTACCCTTTGATACATGGATGTATTCCATCCATTTTTTTTTTTAATGCAGTATAGATAATTCACAAATTAATATTAAAATAGCACTAACAATTAGAATTTCCTGCAATGTTTAATCAGTAGCTGGACAAGTGGAGCAAGTGGAATTTAAGCATGTGATTTCTTTAAGGTTTCTGTGGGACCATGTGTTTTTATCATACTTAAGAAAACAGTAAGGCCATGATCGTGTGCCCCAAAAACTCATAATCAAATCCCTATATCCAGAAAAAAAACACTGAGTTTAAGAAGGATGTTGAGCTGCTTGAGAGGGTCCAGAGAAGGGTGACAAGGATGGTGAAAGGATGGGACAACAAGCCCTATGGGGAGCGGCTACGGGAGCTGGGGTTGTTCAGCCTGGAGAAGAGGAGACTCAGAGGTGACCTCATTGCTGTTTACAACTACCTGCTGGGAGATTGCCGCCAGATGGGTGAGGATCTCTTCTCTCAGGCTGACGACACTAGAACAAGAGGACATGACCTTAAGCTGTGCCAGGGGAGGTTTAGGCTGGATGTTAGGAAGAGGTTTTTCACAGAGAGAGTGATCTCTCATTGGAATGGTCTGCCCAGGGAGGTGGTGGAGTCACCATCCCTGGAGGTGTTTAAGAGAAGACTGGATGAGGAACTCAGTGACATGGTCTAGTAGGTGGGAGGCTTGGATGGATGGAGTGTGGTGCCCATGGTTCTATGCTTGTGAGCCTGATCCCTGGGTGGGCGTTCGCTTGGGAGTTGGACTAGATGATCCTGTGGGTCCCTTCCAACTCAGAATAACCTGTGAACCTGTGCCTGTAGCAGTAATTTATGCCTTGGTGGTGACTGCTAATTAGTTAATGCTATAATTCCTATTGGCAGGTAGTGAAAAAAAGATGGACTATTGTTTTATTTGCAGTAAATTACTTTATAATTCAGTCAGTATGTAAGATGTCTTACGCCACCACAAATTTCAAAAAGAACTTCGACCAAGTAAGGGGACAAGCATTCAATTCATTAGAAAGTTTGGGTGGAAATAAGTTTCCCTGACTTGTCTCAGAAACACTGGCTACATCTGACTGCCTTTGTGAGAGCTAAATATAGGTACAACACAGAAAACAGAATTGCGCTAATATATTTTTGGGGGTTGTTTTCCCTTTTAGCAACATGTATACAATCTGGCTCAAATAAAGGTTTGTGAAAAAACCTTAAAAGCCAAAAGAACATCTGCATGATCCTTAAAGGAATGTATTTGGAAGTAAAAGCTTATAAAGGTTTGATTCCTGCCAGGGAGGCAGTGGTGCCATTTAAGAGTTGGATTCGATGGTCCTTGTGGGTCCCTTCCAACTCAGAATATTCTGTGGTAACAGTGTAAATCCATAGGCAAGTTTCATGGTGAGATTATAATGTATCTGACCCTTTGTGGCATAAAAATGCCAGTTTCCAGAGGACCTGGAGTTTAACTTGAAAGAACAAACCCTAGTTCTCATTTCCATCAAGCTTTTGGGACACTCCTTTTCAAGAATGATAATGACTACACAAGAACATAAGAATTCAACCAACTGCCTAGAAAAGCGGTCTGGAGAGGTACCTACTAACTCTCTCCAACATGCAATGGGGCCATAAGCTCAAGACATTCCAGTCCTTTAGCCTACATACGGTATAAATAATATTGCATAATGTGTTGATAATGTTATGTACTCATCTGAGAAAAGAAACTTTTGTTCCTGTTCTATAATAGGACAAACTAAGGTACAACTTCATCATCAGCTTTTACATATATGAAGACTGTGCCTTCATAGTCAAATGTTTGTGATATTAAGTTTGCTGAATACCAGAAAGATTAAGATATGGGCACAGCATGGGTAATGAAAGGTCTATTAACCATTAACCTTTTTAACCATTTCACTAAATTTGCACTGAAATAAGACATCTTTATATACCATCTGAAAGAACCTCATTGCAAGTAAATCATAGTCTACTTTTTTTTTTCCCCTTTTGTTGCAGTTACCATGCATTCTGCATCCATTTGAGACACTAGCTGCCAGTGTGACCTTGGAATCTTGTAGCTGTTACAGTACTTCAACTAACAATAACAATTTTTGCTTCTGCTGCTGAGACCTAAATAAAGAATGGAAGTGCAATAAAACTTTCCCAAAGATAAGATTCCTAAATCCACTTAGTGTTTGTAATTGGTTAGCTGTTCAATATATGTTTGTATACATCCAAGTTAGCAGAAAATGCAGATTTCTGCATCCATGCCAGGAGTGTTTATATTCCACTCAAAAGTAAATGTCTATACATTTTGAAGAATACAGGGCCAACTATGCAACCATCTAGCATGACCTGACCAGCAAAGCTATGTGATACAACCTAGAGCTAGAGATTCCTCAGCAGCACTTTCATAACTGTTTTCAGTATATATATATAAAACTTTATGCAAACTTTCAGAAAGTCACTCCTTGTGGAACTATTAATTGCCCAGTCTTCTTCTACCATCCAAATGCAAGTATTCTGTGTTATTTTACATGTAGTTTACATTTAGAAATCTTATTTCTTTAGTCTACTTAAAAAAACACCCTTAACTGCAAGGCTTAGCTATTCTTGGCAGCTGACCATAAATTATCAGAACAAGGCAATCAATAAATATACATGTTAAAACTCAATGACTGTAGCCATCAAAACAGTCATTGGAATATTTATACTCTGTTAAACAAGGGAATTACAGAAGCTGTCACTTTTGTTGACAGAAAAAAGACACCATACATGCTGTTTAACTTCAACTATAGTTAAAAAGAAATGGTACACAAAATGACACAGATCCACACAGTTTAAGCAATGAGCCAAGGGCGAGGAAGACCTTATAATTGTTTTATGCTGCTTTTCAACTTAATTTCACATATGTACATACTCTTTTTCTGCAGCATTTTCAATTACTTTTTTCTGTGTCCTACAAAATCATTCTTGCCATCAACCCCCCTTTTAAACTGTCATATGAATCAATTGGGTCTTTTAAATTCAGGAGCCTTTAAATAGCTTCCGTGAAGCCTCACATGGCACATATCAACTGCAATCAGTTTTTGCGATTTTAAACAGAAGAGGGAGTAAAGACTGAAGAGCTTCACTGAGATGATGTGATGAAGGAGGACATTTAAGGAACAGAATGTTTTTTAACTGAAGTATTTGCTTTCACAATACTTCGGGAACATTATGAACCATCCCATGAAGAAATACGTAATAGGGTTCAAATCAAGCAGGGCAGCTTGTTAAACACAAACTGCTATGTATTTTAGATTTGCAAGAAATGGGAAACTTGCCCGCTACTTTTCCACACATTTTCCTTTACATAAAAAATTCCTTTTCATGATAACTGGCACATAAGAAATCCAGAGTATTACATATTAAAGAAAAGGTTGCTTAATAAGTACTGTGGTCATTGTGACCCTATAATCATACTACTATTTTATACCATGATATCCTTAAATCTTACTACTATACTTTTGGCATTACTTTGTGACTTTATTGCTTTCAAAAGATTATGCCTCTTTTCATTTGTATATCTACTCTACCATTTGCAATTTCTTTGGCTACACACGTGCAGCAGTAAAGCACTATGTACACTGGAATAGCAAACAACCAGAGGCAGGCAGAGGAACTGAGCAGTCAGAGGAGCTCCAGCAAGTTGGAATGGGATGGTCTACCCCTAGAAAACTCAGAAACAGCCCTCCTGTGTGGTGCTGCTTCTCTTCCTTCTTTCCTTTGGCATGGGAATTCCTGGTATGATTGAAGTAAGTGGGAAAAGTCCCACTGACCAAGGATTCACCGCATACACAAAGTTCATTATGATTCCTGTCTAAATAGAAAATAACATTCAACGCTGCCATTCCTAAATAAGCATCATTTCTTCCTGAGTTTTTTTTTTTTTTCCCAGAAATGGTAATCTTAAACTGAAAGCTCAAGTGATGAAAGTAAGCAGATTATCATCTCCCTGATTAATTTGCTTTGTTTTTAAGTTTCAGTGACCCATGTCCAACCTTGACTTGTCTAGTTTTAACTTAGATCTTGAGGATCCTTGCTGTCTTAACGGACTGCTGACTACCACATATTTTCTTCCCATTAAGGTGTATTTAGGCTGATCAAGTTGTTTCTTCACTGTCTTTTGCAATAAAGCTCTTAAACCTTCTGAACCATCTTGTCACACTTTTCTGAAATTCTCTGAATCTTTCAACATCCTTCTTGAAATATGGATGTCACATCTGGATAATTTACCAAGACTGCATTCAGAACATGTTATGTTTACTCATGGTTTCCCTCAGAAGAAATTTAAGGATCTTGACTTTCTGGTAAGAACTTCTACTCAAGTGATTCCTGAACATGGACAATTAGTGCTTCAGAGCTGCTGCTTTGTGGTACTCAATCTTTTAACTGTAAGTCCTGTGCTTCATTCCTAGATATCTAACAGTCTTAAAACAGAAACTCCTTAAGAATAGCTATTATCACCGAGAAATGAGAAGAGAGAAAAGATTGAGGTTGATTCAGAAAACATGGTTGTTAAATAATTTATTCTTTGGTATTTCCCCTTACTATTTCCAATATTTGCTATCTGAGAAACCCTGCTAACCTTTCTGACAGGTTGAAGTGTACACTAATCAATGATAGTGAATTTAATCTCCAAGAACACATTCTGTGCCCTAGTATTGAGTTAATCACAGCGTTGTGCAATGAAACAGAGTTTGTTTGAAACCATTATTTCTACTGTGAAATTTTGTACTTTGCAGTCTGTTACCTGAAACAATTTTCAGGGATATTCCAGAATCAGCCTGATCTGAAAATTAGAGTACTGAATTAAAAAGAGTAACTGTGGGACTCTGTGATGTGTTGAGAAAGAATGCAAGAAGGGATATGAAGGGATTACAGATGTGAAATGTGCTGATTTATCTAAATTAATTTAGACAAAACTGATGCATTAATTTGTGTGGTTGCTTCTAAAGTGGTTAAAGAGTGGTCAAATTGATTTAGTTTAATTGGGTTAAGCTAAAACTGTTTTAGCCACTTTTAAACTGCTTTAAACAAAGCAGTTGAACCTACTTAGTGAAATGGAATTAGAAACTGATTTCTTTAAGGAGGAACAATCCCTATCACAACAAAACTGGCACATAAGTGACAGAGTAACAAAGAGAGTGGTGAAGATGAGGTCTTAATAAATGGGCATTATGAGATACGTGAATGAAGAGGGAAAAAGAGTGAAGGGCTGAATACAAATGAAGATAGAATACATGGATATACGGAGAAAGTAGAAAAGAAGGTGGAAAACACAATGGGGAAAGAAGAGCAATTGGACTTTAAACTTCCTAGAGAATAAACAAGAACAGAAAGAGTTAAAACAAAGATTTTATAAATCATGCTTCTAAGAGCAACCATCTATGTCTTGGTCTGGCAAAGCTGCCAATGATTTTTGTCTGAGTAGAGACTGAGCCTCTAATTTGGCTCTAAGAGTGGAAATTTGTTCATTCTTGCCATGTACCATCTCAATGAACTATTGTAAGAAAACATGGTTATTATGATCTTTTGCTAAGATGCCAGGTGGTAGCACTTAAAACCTCTTGCTATGGGAGTAGAAAAGGGATTTATTTTCATTATTCATGAGAGCCATTTTTAAGGGCTAACTAGTACTATGAATGTAGTTGCGAATCAAGTGACATCAAGTATACTTACTTCTGGGTTACAAAATGAAATGAGGTGAGGTAACTACTTAAATTTTGACAATTACTTACGAAATGCAGTTTTACTGTGGTGACAAAAAGTTACAAGAACCCAGTGTCATTAGCCCCATGACTTATTAATGTTTTGTTTGCATACACACACTTTGGTGCCATATAGGCGAAACTGATACCTAACACTCTGCAGACAAGGTTACATGCTGCTTTACATTGTAAGCTGCATTCTGGTATCTGATCTGACAATTCAGAAGTAGTGATTCCCATGATTATTTGCTGTTCATTTCATTTTCTTACATGGACAAATTTTCTCTCCTGAAATTCTGTAAAATAAAACTAAAAAAACCCCCAAACAAGTAAACAAAACTCACCAAAAAAATGCAAAAAACCACTCCAGACAAACAAACAAAAATTAACCCACAACATGAAAATAATTTGGGATTGGTATCATAAAATTAGAAATTTTCAGAATAAAATACTAAAATTAGATAGATAAATCTGAATGGATTGAAGTGGCCCATAGTTTTTCAGAAGTCATGCAAAGAAACATTTCCTCTAGACGTGTAGCATCTCTCAATCAAACAGATAAATCTAGATCAACCAAGACTGAAAACAGTGTTTTAAATATACAACCTCATCTATTAACAACATCATCAATTAACTCTTCATTTTATCTCCAAAAGCTTTATAATATAAAAATCGCAAATAAAGTATTCCTTCTTTCCTCATCAAGAAATATTTTAAGAAATTTATTTTCTTCAGATTTTGAAGACCTTTAGAGAGTAGAAGGACTACATGGCTTTACATTATATAACAAAGTAGATTAAGTTTTAGGTAAAAATTTGTAATTACATATAAGGCATTTTCAAATATCTGGAATTGGCGTAACTTAACCAAAGAAAGAACCCTATTAAACCATAGGTCAGTTAAGTTATAAACACAGGGAAAAAAATACAGCAAAGAAAAAAGCGTGATTCTGTAACTGAGCATTCCAAAGCTATCTGTGACCTCATCTGGTATGTGCACACAGAATGTTATTACAGTTATACCCCATCATTTGTGAGGAACAGGTCTTGCCAGGGGCCTTGCAAAATGTCAAACTCGCAAAGACATGCAGGTCATTAATATGCATGCAGGCCATGCCCATTGCTCCACCCCCTGGCACTCCGGAGCACTGCGGACAATTTTCCGCTCCTTCCCATGGTCTCTCTCAGCACAAGGGAGCAAAGGGAACCATTTCTGAGCGGCTGCTGCGACCATGTGTTCGCAGCCCAAATTCCGCGCCGCTGCTCCTCTCCCAGAGCCCCCCTGGCCCTGGTACTTGCGCATGCTCGCCCTGCCTTCGCGGTGGGGAAGGGGTGTCCCTGAGCTCTGGTCAGCATTCTTGCAGCCTGGAAAAACCTTAACTTTGCAACACTGTGACACCCCATGCCACTCATGGTGGGGGGAGGCGGTGTGTCAGTATCGGAGTTTCTTTCCCTTTAACATCCACTGGTCCTGGTAGAGGCAGCGCTGCCCGGGCTTTGACTGGGTTTTGAGTAACAAGGAATGGCATGTCTTGTGGCGGTGCTGCGCTGGGTCTTAGTGGAGCACACAGGAAACCTCGTAAATCCCTGAAACTGAACAGCGAGAAATTTTCCTCGCAGATCCCTGGGGTCGTAATGGAGAGGTAGCAATGCAGCGGGGATTTACTGTACAATAAGATGGCTGCTTTGATTCCAAGCTCATGCTTAGGCATCATGTTGTATGTCTTTATTCATGAAATGGAAAATTTACAGCACAGATTACTAGTGAATGAACTAAAGCACATGAATACCATCACTATTTTAGCTGTGCTTAATAGTATAAATTCAAAACATGCAAAGAAAATGATGGGATGTCCTATGCCTGAAAGTGATCAAGGTCAGGCTGAACGGACATTGGGCAACTTGTTTCATACGTTTTTGCTCTCTGAAGCCACAACAAAATATAAGAAACTGTGATTTTGGCTAGTCAAGCAAAGCATTTCCTAACAAAAATTATTAGTAATAACTAAGGTCTGAAACAGGAATTTTAAGGATCGATATATCTACTTGTCTGCACATTTCTTCGGTAAGCTAAAATACAGAATACATATATTTTGCCCTTTTTATGTTTTGGGTTTTTTTTAAATGAGAGGAGAAACCAGAAACTCAAACATTAAGAAGATCGTATGCTGAGCAGACGAGAAAATGTCAGTATCTTTTTCAGTGCATTTTGTCTGGGTGATGGATTAAGTTACATTGCAAGATTCAGCTTTAAACATTAACTTACACAATTAGCCAGACCTAATTAGACAGTCAAGTGGGAAAGTACCAGTCGACATTCACTGAGCTTCTTCATCTTATGACCTGTACAGATTTTCATAAGGTGAAGGCCAAAATGGACCACAGCATTTTTATTTGACTAGCATTTATGAATTCATGTATCATTATATAAATATTACCTTTGATTGAGATCTCCTTAAAGGTCTCTCTCTGTCTCATAATAAAATGTCAATAACACTCCTAAGAAGGGAAATGTCATTTAACTAAATCTGTACTTATTAATCTAGTAACTTAAAAAACTATCATAGAAAATTACTCATTGTTAGCATTTTTCCTCAAAAAATTTTTCTTTCTTCAGATATTTTGCAATGGAAGAAAACAGTCAGTATTTTGATATTTATCTGCCTCAACTGAAGAAGTATTCAAAGAACCCTCTTGCTGCTGTGTTTCTTTCTGGCTTAATACAGCATTTTTTCTAAATACTGGCAGAGCCCTTCCTCCTTTCAGTTTCATAACACACTCAGTGTAAAAGTAACAGAACAAAATTAATAGGATACCATAGCAAAACTCTCCTCGAAATCAAGAAAAGCAAGTAGAAACTCAGAATACAAAGACATTTTGAATATTAGCCAACTTCTATGCTGGCATCAGTCCACTGTCTGTTTGGAAAGTAGGGTTGCTAGCTTCCTTGCAATCCTAGAAGTAGTGAATGTGATCGGATATTTCCTGTAGGTCATAAATCTATATCATGTGTTGTGTCACAGACAATCAGGGAAACACATCAGTGAACATCTGACATTATCCCTTTTGATATGGAGTATGCCTAAGGTGGAAGAGTGGCAAGAGTTCCCTTAGTCACCAGCTATGGGATTTTGCAGACACAAGGCAGCAGATCTTTCTTTGTCCTACTACTCTACATGGCAATCAAAATGCTGCAGTAATTAAGATAAGTCTTGTATGGGTCAGAATTGGCTTCTCAGGCCATGTGTTTTACTGATTTTTTGTTTGTTTCTCCTTTGGCTAAAATCAGCAAGGCTAGATCTGTGTAATCTGTACAGCTTGCTTTTTCTAAGTACTAATTGTATAAAAGTTCAGAGAATCCGAATTTGCATCTTCATTTCCAGACAATACCAAGAATTCTGCTATTTCCTTTGGCATCCTGGATTACCTGATTTGTTTAAATGCAAGAATATGCCTAAGAAAGGAGTAATGCATAACATACAATACACAGATTAATTACTTTTCAAATAGTATAGGATAAACATAGCAAAGAATTTTCAGGATAACAGCTGTAGACAGCAACTTTACAAAGCTAATACCATGATCAGTTCTGAAGTGACTGGTGCCAATTCTGATGCTTCACTCATATCATATAATCATCTAGGTTGGAAAAGACCTCTAAGATCATCAAGCCCAACTCCTAACCAAGCACTCCTATATTCACCCCTAAACCATGTAAAAGTGCCACATCCACAAGTTTTTGAACACTTCCTGATATGGTGATTCCACCACTTCCCTGGGCAGCCTGTTCCAATGCCTGACTGCCCTTTCAGTGAAGAAACTTTTCTTAGTATCTAATCTAAAACTCTCCTGGTGCAACACAAGTTATAAAGTATAACATCACAAGTTAGAGAGTACAGAGAACAGGAAAACATGAAAAGCCAGAGCATAAAAGTAAGGAGAGCATATGTGAAGAGCCTAGACACTCCAGCAGCTGAGGTGCTCCATCATCAGTGCAGGGACAGGAATGGATACATAAACAATCTTTCCATTGCAGCAGTACTGCATGTAATGCCAAGGACAGTTCTCTAGGCAGAAATGTAATTACCAGGTCACCATGGAAGGGCTGTTCTGTCTATATTACACAGTTACTAAAGTGCAGGTGCAAGTGGGTGCATACTGTACCATATGTGTCTGTGTACTTCCAGAGACCTTGAAGGGAACATCCTCTATGGTGAGATTGCTTAGCAGGACGCACTGGAAAGCACTAAAATGTGTGGACCTATGACTTTTACTCCAGTGTGCCACATCAGCTCGTTCAGCCTTGGTGACATCACCAATAACATAAAATGACAGCACAAGGGCAACAACTTTGACCCATTCTTTGGCATTTGATAAGCTTAAGGAGCTTTGTGATTGTCACAGAAATACAGAATATGCAGAGCTCCAGTTTAAATGAAGAAAATGTAAAATCACGAATAGTGGATAGAGACTTCCTTGGCTACGTGTCTGTAGAGGCTCTTTAGTACAAATTGTACCAGTAAGGACATGGAGTAACTTATGTTCAGTAATTTGCTTCTAGTTCCACCTGGTTCAGATGGTAACATAAGACTAAGTGTTTCTTGGCTAAATCCACCCACTTTCAGTTTAGTTAAATCATGTTCCTTTTGGGACTTTGCCATCAAAATGTAGAAAACATCCAGATCTGGAGATATAAAGAATATTTTTGTACCATGGGAATATCAATTAAGCTGTCCACTCTCTACATGCATAAATAATGCTAAATGGAAGACAATTCTAGTCTCTGAGATGTTCAGATGTTTCCCCCTTATATAACATATACTGTAAATTAAATAGCGCACATAATTTAAATATCTGATATACTATTATTATTTTAATACATTTTGTGATGTAAGTTCTTCTCAGAAAAATGCAAGTCTCTCAAATTTAAAAACTGCTTCCTGAACAGTGTTTTTTGAATATTTTAAAGAAGAATACTTATCTGGCCTCAAGACTACCTGCAGATATGTACCATATATGTGATTGTAAGGGAGATACCAAAATAAAAATTCCCTGTGCCTATTTAACATCCAATTCACACAACAAATTTCTCCTTCAAATCTGTAGAGGTGGGCACCTTAAAATCTCAGAATTTTATGTTTAAATATTTGTGCTCTTTATCCCTGTGCCTGTGTCCAGAACGCCCTTCTTACTTTTTTTGATTTATTTTTCTCCCTCATAGCATCAAGAACACAATTATGACTACATAAAACACATTAAAATAGTATCATACTCTATTCATTATGCACCCAAAGGATCAATATCTCATTAATTTTCTTGTGCTAAGAGCAATTTTGAATGTAGTCAACAGGTGGAGTGTTCTTCTAAACTACGACAATCAGAATGAGAAGGCAGAGGAAAAAATTTCCAATGGTCAATTTCCTCACCAATAAGCAATCCTAAGTAATCAATTATGAATTTATTTCTTAAGTGCATATAATCAAATATCTATAAATTTAATTTTATCTAAAATGCCTGTAAAATGGATCTCCCTCTTTGTTACCTGTATTGGATTAGTTTTTATACTGGGTTCTCAGAAATAATTGTACTTCATATCCTCAATCGGCACTTGAGTCAGCATGATTGTGATTTCCTTGGTCCCTCTCAGCTACAGACAGACAGCCTGAAAAGACTCAGTAGACCTCTAGCAGACCTGTGGAAGTAAAGTTCTGAGACAGGATCTTTAATGGCACGGGAAAAAACAATGTTGTCAGGGAGAGTTGGTAAAGCAACTTATTTACATAAACTTTACATATGTTTACACATATCAGGATTAACTCTCACATGAAAACAGAATGATTGCAATTCAGTTATTTTTCACATATTTTTATATGTGTGCACAGAGACGTGTCTTGCATTATAGCCTGGAGAAGGTATCAGCATACACACAGAACACATTATGTTCTATACAGCTTGCACATTTCATATATTTTTCCAGATGAAATTTACCTCCATTGCTACCCTTGCATGACTTCAAAATCTTTTCTCTTGAAGTAATTTTCTCAGTCCTCTAAGCTTCTTCCTACTTTAAGCTCAGAATGAGTCTTATGACCAGCCTTAAAGCTTATTCATCTTACTCTTGAGTTCACTATAAAGTCTTGTTGGTTTCTATCTTTCCTTGATACACTCCTGTCATCACTAACAAGCAGAATCACAAAATCTAGACAAGGACTGAAATTTCAATGTCATTTGAATATACAGGCTTCTCAGTCTGTGTGAAAAAAACCCCACCATTATATTTTCCTGACATCTTTGACATTTCTTAAGAACAACTAGGAATAACAGCATTAACAAGATGAACATACATCACAATTATATCATGATAATATGAATGAAATATTATAATGAACTCTTAATCATTACTTAATATATTAAAAATACCATATGGAGAAAATAATAACTTATATATATAATGATTAATATTGTACTATGTCTAATACAGTTGTAAGTTAATTACACACTGTGTAGCTGATTTAGTTGCACTTAGCTAAGGATCGGTTCCAAGTTCATTGCAGATTAATTATGTCTTTAGGCATATACTCACATTTATAACTGTCACTTGCGACAGTAGCTGTTGGCTAGGCTGCTTTGTAGACAATTCATTTATGAAAATAAGTGCAACACACCCCAAAAACACCAAAACAAAACAACCCCAGCAAAATCCCTGAACATACAAGACTGAATATCTCTACTAGTTAAGGTATGCAGTGACAAAGCACCAGAGGATGGCAACTTTCATTTTACTGCACTTCTTCCCAAAAAAACATACTTTATAGTATTTGCTTAGGAAAATTATAATATAATGCCTCATTGCATTTTATTTCATATAACTAGCTTTCCCAATCATGAAATTTAACATACATCTTCTCAATTCTGGAAATTATTCTATTTTATAAATCTCTTATATAATAAAGAGAAGGATTTAGACAACTCCCAAAAATTCTGCCCATGATCCTTCTTAAGACTATAGGAAATCAGTCACTTTCTATCCTTTGATTCCGCACCAGAAGTGTAATTTTGTGATAGGAATGGGTAGTAAGTGATAGCAAGTACACGAGCTACTCATATAAAACACGGGAACCTTTCTTAGTTCAAAGCATTCAGCACTGTTCTCACCTCATCATGAAAAGTTAAATGAGACCCAAATATCTCAAATGACCGAAGAGAAAAAATCTATATGGGAAAACAAACGGGGTATATAGCAGGTCAAAGTTACACGTTTCACACCTATATAATCTTTTCAGGTTTATTGCAAAACTGGTGGAGCAGCAATTAAATTTAAAAGCAAATGTCTCAATCATTCCCACTTCCTGTGATTCTCTTTAAAGCAAAGACTGGTGCATCTCAGCCAGATGTCTTTGTAAGACAGCACATTTAGTGTGGCCGTTGTCCTTCTCCCATAATAAGGGGACACCAAGGCCAAAACAATGACAGTTGTTTAGGTCACTTTAGGATGAGCATGTTTAGGAGAGTTCATAGCAGGGGAAAAGACTATACCCAGTTTGAATTAAGATTTGCAAACTGCATGTTTTGTAGATATAATGGATTCAGCATCAATTGCTACACTCCTACTGAGCAAAATTACTTTCTACTTTCAATATAGCCCACAGAACTGTATTTTTACTGAACCTGACAAAATGTACAGCAAATTCAGCAAAAACCTCAGTATTGTTACTGCGCTGTAAGGTAAATTACACACACAAATCTCAGTAAGCCTATAAGATATAAATGCATATTTTCAAAAAGTTCCAGCACAGACTGGCATATATTCACAGTTTAACATTAAAATAATAATGAATAAATAACCAAGCAAACAGGAATAATAATCTACATTCTTTGGATTCCTTTACATATTCATAAAATATAATGAATGGTACCTCTGGAATTCATCTTTTTTTGTAGTAGATTCATCACATAGTCATACATAGCTACAAAATTTTGGTTCTCTGCATAAAAGTACCTTACATATTCCATGCCATACAGTGCAACTCTCTTGCCAGGATACCCTATTACACCTTATGAATGGGAGAAGGCTATGATGGCAAGAGGGATTTAGAAGGTAAACCAAATCCACAGTGGCAGAAGGAAACTAGCTAATAGGAAACACCACCAGCAGTGTTGCACTACAGATATTACCAACTCTAAGGCTAAGTAGTTATATTCTACTTGTGGAATTTACACCGTCCATGTTCAGGGACATATTGCAGCACATTAGTGAGAGGATGCCTTCAGAGAGATGTCCATTGCTCCTTATAATGAATTATTCTATGGATCCAGCTTCACATGACAGGTAGTATATGCTTGTGACTTTCAGCCATACAAAAATAATAACAACCTGCATGGAAAACCCTACATCATCATATTTGCCATATACTATGTCAGAAATCACTGCAGAAGACTNAGAAATTACTGCAGAAGACTTTCAATAGTAATACAGCTGAAAAGACTAACTAATATTCAAACATGCAAGTTGCATAAAACCTGTAAGAATAACATTCAAAAAATTAGCAATGTGAAGAAATCAAACTAGGATATATTAAACTACAAAAGACTCCTCAATATGATAGTATTTTAAATCTGGGATTGAAGTAGTTCTGAACACACTCCTTCTGAAAGAGAGCAGAAGTCTCTCTACAGAGCAAACACTTTTACACATTTGGTAATAATACTGAGGCTATCACATACCCAATATCAAAATAGATCTTTTAATATTACATTGCCATTCACACATGAATTAATTGTTCATTTTCTTAACCCCTTTTTCAGGGAAAAAGAAATTATTTGGATTACAAAGTAATAATACTGTTTATTATGAAGTGTTCTTTCCTTCTTTGGCACAGAAATAATGCAATATATCACAGCATTCCATTAGCACATTCAAAGTGATGATTAGGATTCACAAAATCACTTAAGCATGTGTTTATGTTCATATTAGTTCAGCAAACCAATAAACATGATTTTTAGTTATGTATACCTACAAATATCACTTCAATAATTAATTAGCTTACACCAAATGCCCAGAATTTAACATGTGCATTTGTCCAGTCATATTAATGAAAATGCAGAAAATGCTTAAAAAATTAACCAAGTATTTAACTGCTTCGTTAGACCAGGAAAGTTTAAACACATACTTAAATGTCACACCGAATTACTGTTAAGACGTGCATGTGCTTAAGTTCTGCATTGAATCAGCAAAAGTCTTTAGGATATTTTCCTATGGGAGGAAAATAACGTTCCTTTTAACCACTATAAACACCAAAATGCTACGAGGTTTTGAAATTTCAAAGTATGGGGCCACCGTAAAACTAAAATTCATTCCCAGTTGTAGATGTTATATACTATAATAAACTCCTTTTCCTTGTAGTAATAAATATACCCTACAAGAGCATAGATAATAGAATAGCATAGACAGTAAAAGATTATAGGATCACAGTCAGTTAGAGGAACAATCCAACTGAAGACTCTGGTATTGGAGACTAAAAATTCTGATAGTCAAAGTTTCTATTGATGCCAAAGAAGCGTTTTTTTCTCAAAAAAAGACAAACATGGTTTCTATGTAAGATTTTTTTTTACTTCTTTTTCTGGTTAAAAAAAATAATTAAGCAGATATAATGAAAGTGGAGGGAGATGACTTAGGTCTGGGGAAGTGATGGGGATGCAAACCCCTAACAAGTTCAAATTTATGATTATGAGAATTAAGAAGTCATATATTTCCCTAGTGGCAGAATAAGAGGCTCTTAGTGACTGGTTAGGGTTAAAGGATATTAAGTCATGACCATTCAAATATCTATTTGATAATGCATTTGAATAATAACATATATTAGGTATCACAAAAGTATACTTGACTTTGTCATAGACCTTCATTACTTTGCGATAATAATTCTTCAGAGAACACATCCTTGATTTTAGCATTAATTACTTATCTTAAAGAAGTCCCCCCCTTTACCTAAATAACTGCTTATTTTTTTATTAAACCAGCACAAAATACTGATTTGTTTCTCAAAGAACTTATAGAATATTTGCAGGCACATTTAGATAACTTTATTGTCTTAACTAAAAACACTTGAAAAAATATTTTTGGTGTAGATCATCCAAGTAAGAATATTACCATATTGCTATGAAATCAATTATTACATATTTTAAAGACTGAATGAAAGACAGGTGTTCTACTTCCGTAAGTTCTGGTTTGGCATTAACATTCTGTATGAATTGATGTTAGAAGTTATTCATAGTAATGTAAGTTTCTGAATTGCCATGTACAAGTTAATCAAATGGACAAAAACCAGCAGATGGAACAGGAGTCAGAATATCAAAGTTCTGTTCCAGGTTACTGTCTTAATTACTGTCCTAGAGCATTCCATTCCCTTTCTTCCCCTCCGATATGTCCTTCTATATGTCTTTGCACATGTATTCAAGTTTTCAGCTGAACGGAGGCTGGAAGACTCGTATTTAAATCCTGTCTCAGTAAGAATACAGATAAGATGTTTTCCACATCTTAAGTACCTCATGCAAATGAAATAATAAGACCAGCTATAGCTTTAAGCTTCCTAAAGAGCTTCATTTTGCTGACTGACTCTTTAGAGTATGTAGGTAAAAGAGCAGCAATAGCAAAGACCCTGAGTAAGCTTACCCTAAAGCATGCACTCAGGTGACCAGTCTAGACAAAGGAGAAGCAATTCTGAATCTACAAAGAATGTAAGCATTTAGGGGACTCTGCTGTTTTCCTAAGAGACCCTTGCAGTTCTCCTAGACAGAACGTTAGACAATCCATCTAAGTGTCTTTTGCATAAATAACAGCTCCATAACTTGTTCAAACATATGCTAGTTTAAAATTTTGATGGAATCTGGCCCAAGAAGAAATAAAAAGAGATGAAAATCAGAGTTACCTAATCATTCATACAGAACATTTCTAGTTAAACATAAGGATGTACAATGATTGCTAGTATAATCTTTAGAGCTGCCATCTGTAAATATCAATCAGAACTATAGTGTACTCTTACACTTTGTGTACTGCCCTGACACCAGTGAGAATTGCTTTCATTTTAGAATGGTATCTGCTGTTTTCGCATAGGGAAGGTTGTACTGTGTCACACTTTATCTAGTACAATTTGCAACTGTTTGCAAGTTCAGTTTACAATACTCCAACACTCTTAATACAGAACTGCAAGACGCTTAGCAGTGTATGCTCTGTAATACCCTAAGCAGTTACAAAAATTTCAAAGGGAAGTTAAAGTGTTGTCACAGTTTATCTCCCAATAAGATCAGATAAATTTATGATTTATTTAAAATGTAAAAAAAATGAAGGAAAATAGAAAGGAAAAGATCTTCAGTACCGATTCATGTCGACCTAAGTTTGGCTCCATAAAGGCTAAACTCTAAGCTAATTCAGTGGCAGAACAGTAAATCCAAAATTATGTTGCTTCTGGGAAACCTACTTTAAGACTCTCATCTTAACATCTATCCATAGTTTCTTTCAGCATCATTACCCACTTAATGGAAAACAATACAAAATGCTATTAGTAACTATAAAGGAAGTCAATGGGAAATAGATCACAGAATCAACTAGGTTGGAAAAGACCTCTGAGATCATTGAATTCAACCTATGAGTGAACAACACCATGCCAACTAGATCATGGCACTAAGTGCCATGTCCAGTCTTTCCTCAAATGCCTCCAGGGACGATGTTCCACTACCTCTTTGGACAGCCCATTCCAATGTCTAATCACCTAATCACCCTTTCTGTGAAGAAATTATTTTTAATGTCCAATCCAACTCTCCCTTGGCCCAGCTTGAGGCCATATCCTCTCATCCTGTCACTAGATGCCTGGGAGAAGAGGCTGACCCCCACACAGCTACAACCTCCCTCCAAGTAGTTGTAGAGAGTGGTAAGGTCAGCGTCAGCCTCCTCTTCTCCAGGCTAAATAGCCACTCCTTATAGGACATGTGCTTCAAATATATCACAGAACCACAGAATAAGCTGAGTTGGAAGGGATCCACAAGGATCACCAAGTTCAACCCTTAGCCCTGCACAGGATCATTTCCAAGAGTCACACCATGTGCCTGAGAGTATCATCCAAACCCTTCTTGAACTCTGTCAGGCTTGGTGCTGTGACCACTTCCCTGGGGAGCCTGTTCCAGTACCCAACCACCCTCTGGGTGAAGATCCTCTTTCAAATACCCAGCCTAAACCTCCTCTGACACAACATCAGGCCATTCCCTCATGTTCTCTCATTGGTCACGACACAGAAGAGATCAATGATTTTTTCTCTTGCCCTTACAAAGAAGTTGTAGACCGCAACATGATCTCACTTCAGTCTCCTCTTCTCCTGGATGGACAGACCAAGTGACTTCAGCCCCTCCTCATACGACTTCCCCTCAAGGACCTTCATCATCTTCATTGCCCTCCTTTGGACATTCTAAGAGCTTAGTATCTTTCTCATAATTAACAATGTCCATTTATGCTTCAT
>WEKX01025140.1:149491-207638 GCA_013390025.1 Pitta sordida
TGGTCAGACCACATCTTGAGTACTGTGTCCAGTTCTGGGCTCCCCAGTTTAAGAAGGATGTTGAGCTGCTTGAGAGGGTCCAGAGAAGAGCGACAAGGATGGTGAAAGGACTGGAGAATAAGCCCTATGGGGAATGGCTAGGGGAGCTGGGGTTGTTCAGCCTGGAGAAGAGGAGACTCAGAGGTGACCTCATTGCTGTTTACAACTACCTGAAGGGAGGTTGCAGTCGGGTGGGTGAGGATCTCTTCTCTCAGGCTGACGACACCAGAACAAGAGGACATAGTCTCACACGCCAGTGGAGGTTTAGGCTGGATGTTAGGAAGAGGCTTTTCACAGAGAGAGTGATCTCTCATTGGAATGGTCTGCCCAGGGAGGTGGTGGAATCGCCATCCCTGGAGGTGTTTAAGAGAAGACTCGATGAGGAGCTCATTGACATGGTCTAGATGGTGGGAGGCGTGGATGGATGGAGCGCGGTGCCCGTGGTTCCACGCTTGTGCGTCTGATCCCTGGGTGGGCGTTTGCTTGGGAGTTGGACTAGATGATCCTGTGGGTCCCTACCTACTCAGAATAACCTGTGACCCTGTGAACCTGTGAACTGTTCAAGGAAATCCCTTCCCACTCAAAGTAAAACTATTTGAAAACATAAATTGCTGTATTTTCCATTTAGGTACCTGCAGATGACCTTTTATCTTATGCCCAGAAGCAGACGCTATGCAGAATTTCAGGTGCTCAGCCACACAAGGTGGCATAACAACAGCAATGTGTGAAATTGTTCAGCCAGTCTTCTTCACTCACAGTGGAATCAAAATTTTAAACTGTTAAAAGTCCAAGCAAAGAATAATGCACATATTTTTGTGTCTCAGGATATGAATGAGATGTGAACACTACAGATGTCTAGAAGCTGCTCAAAATGTATCTCTAAACACAGAATTTATGTTTCATATGTGAAGACTTTGTGAGTTCGAAATATGAGTGATTTAGGGTGTACAACAGTAAGTCTTATCATTAGAGTACAACTGACCCACCACCACTGCTGGCTTTGCCATTCTTTGGCAAAAATATAATTCTTCCTAGGAAATACAGACCAGATTCAAGATTTTGTTTAAAAGAAAATAACTATGCAGTTATTATCATCTAAAAATATTCTTAGTGTATATCTCTTCCCAGAACACTCTAGGTATTCCAAACGTCCAATAGCGAAGAAAAGCTCTAGCAATCACTTCAAATAATCAAGTAATGTAATTTTCAAAACAGGTCTATTACTTTGTGAAGTTATAAAGGCCCAGGCAGTGTAGATTCCCAACTAAATTGCAGCAAAATTGTAGGGATACAGTTTTGCTGCCTTGAGCATCTTTCAAGTGGCCAGAATTTAACAAAGCCTGTTGAGGAAACCTTGCAGATACAATTTAAAAAATACATGCTCTTCAAATTAAATGCTTAAGAAAGTTACAAAGAAATGCAACTTTTGTGGATATAATTTCTATTATAGAGTATAAAAATAACAAAAATTAGACATTCTAAATAATAGACTTTAGGGAACAGAAGCCTTTTCAGAGGGACAAAGCCCTCGTGAAATGCTGACCTCTCTACAGAGTCCTGTGGGCCTGTGGCTCAACTGCTATTCATCCCACTATTATTTACCTCTCTGTGAGGTGAACAATAACTGAATTTCAGATTCTTCAAGACCATTAAATCCACAGTAACAGTTGTTGTCAGGAGTAGAAGACTCCTACAGAGATATAACAACCGAACGGGGAAACTCTTTTCATGGCTGAAAACACAGGTGCTAGGCACAAATTACACAATGCATCAGCCCAGCAATTTTCACGTCACTGTGTTAACTGTGGCAGTCTGTAACTGGGGAGTGAGTACCTTTTATGCCTGTGTTCAGCTGCAGAGCCTATAAGGTTTCTACAGCTTACTCATATCTCTCCACTCCCAATTAAAGAATGTCTAAACAATTATTATACACATATTTAAAGTACTGTTGTCCTTTGGCTTAGAGCTCCTTGATTTCCAGACCTTGCCGCAGGTCAGTCTCCGCTGTCGGAAAGGAATCAATGTCAGAGGCACTGCCGAGAGAGTTATTCGCATCATGCACATATTTTTATATTGACTATTGTGCATGAGTCCTGACATAAACTGCTCCAAAAACCTTAGCCATGCAAAGAAGCTACGAGAAATGTCTATGTTGCTGTTCCAGCACTTCTCCAAGTAACACCACATCTGTTACGAAAGTAGGTGACACATCCACTTCAGTAACTGCACGTCCAGATAGTGATACTAAAATTTATTGTCAGTTTGTTCAAAGTATTTTTCTGTTGACCTGCTACATGCCAGCATATTTACAAAAAACACACAGTAACTGGCTGGGGGATGGGTTGTGGGTTTGGTGAGGGGTTTGGGGGATTCTTTTTTGTTATTTTGGGTTTTGAAGCCATTTATTCCAACACATTTCTGTGGAAGAAGAACATGGTTATCCCACTGACAAAGAACAACATTCACAGCAATTGAGCTGCTGACTGTTCAAAAAACCCAAACCAGCAGTTTCACAGTCCCCCTAAGATTTATGATTTTATTAATTTCCTAGTTCTCTTGTCTTTCTTCCTGCTTTCTAAAGACGAGATACTTAGATTTTTGACAGAAATGAACTGCAAGTATCAGTTCCTGTTAGCCACAGATGTTGGGAACTCAAGTTAGAAAATTTTGAATGTTATCTTCTAGGTCGATGACAGCAGCCCATGAGAAAAATACCATCAAAAATTAAAAACATTAACTTACGGGTTTAAGCAGACAGCCTGGCTCTACCAAAAAAATACAGATTCTTCCCTAATGCTATAAACATTCTCTAGGGTAAGTAAACATGTCTGAAAGTAATATTCAAAAGAAAAAAAATCTCAAAATAGACTCAATAAAATCTATTACAATAATCATAAATGCTTTAAAATTGTGTTTATCCCTTACTGCTAAATAACTAAATGGGATGAAGAATACAGTTTTGCTTTCCTCTGCTGTACAATACCCAAATCTGTTCCATTTTGATCTTAATGACACATATGACATTAAATAAACGTAACATTTTGATTGACAATCCAGTAAAACTGTCATTCTAGAGATGAATGACTGAGTGGACAGATGGATGGATGGGCAGGTTTTACTAGGAAATTCAGCCCTCGCAGAAAGTGAAACAAGTACTGGTAAGTAAAATACCAGAGTATATTCAACTTCTCACTTAAGGGACATATTATATGCAGCCTACATAATATTGCCAGGGGCAAGAAGTGATGGCAGGAGACAAATTGGAAATTTAGGATTATTCGTTTCTGTGGAATGGATAAAAAAATATACCAAAACAAGCAGTGTCTGTTTGAAAATTAATTAGAAATTTCTTCAAAGTGGCTCTGAAGTAAAACTATTTCGATTCCTAATAGGAAGAGAAATTGAAAATACTTTCTAGACAACACTGTCCTGGTTCAAAAGACTAACGTTCAAATTGCTTCAGTGCACGGTTTCAGCTTGAACTTAACACTGCCCTCTTGTGCCTCTGCCTTGAAATACATTTCCTTCACATGGGAAGATACAGACATGATAACGAAGTCACTGAAGGATAGAAATGCAGCCAGATTTTTTCTCCAGTTCAGTGAAATAAGACGAACTTGAACAAAAATATTTCAGTTGTTTTAAAAATAATCATTGCAATCTGTAGCATGGCATTTCTATTACACTGTATGCAAAACAATATTGGTTACTAGTTTTGTCTCAGTTATTTTTTCTAGTCTACTTACTCTTTGGACAAAGACTATTAAATTTTCCATACGTGTCAACACTGGTGTAAAAACAACAAGTATCATTTGAGTAATAAAACCAACACCAGCATTCAGGTATAAGATAATTACAGGCATCAAAGAAATTATGCATGTCATTATTTCCATTTTGGTTTTGCAACGCTCAGCATGTTGCACTTTAGTCACAATGTAGTGCAAGATATCCTAACTTCTAAAGGGATTGAGCTGAATACCCTTTTTATTTTCATCAATGCCATACAAATCTCAAGTCTAACACAATAAATAGAGAACTCATACAGCACAGTTTAAAGAAAGTACAGGCAGAAAACGTCAGATCATATTCTTTCCAGTAATATATAAGTGACAACTGAAATACAACTTTGCAAGGCACAAATCATGTATGTTTCCACTTTCATCTTATCTTCCTCTAACTTCAAAGAAAAACAAAGTCTAAACAAATAAATATATATTAAAAAAGAATCTGAGCAAAAGGTAAGTGAGCATATTTCTCCTAGTATCTGTAACTAAAATTCAGATTATCCTTCCTTATGTAAATTTTCATATATCAGTTAAATAAATAAACAACTTCCAATACATACAAAATGATGCACAGAGCAGATGCTCAGTGCTGCTGTCTCTTTCCTTCTACCAAAGCAACCACTACATAAAAAGGAGACAATATCAGGTGGCAAAAGTTGGTATTTGATACAGTGTAATTCTCCTGTCTTCACATAAATGCAAATTAGAAAGAATCATGGAGGAAGCACATTAAGAGAGTGACTGCAATTCCAGCTGGTTCAGAGAACACTTCAGTCCCCATTAAAAGTCACGGACAGAATAATTTAGCCTGGCCAGTCATTTTCCAACCACTACAAAGCCAACCTTATGTAACTGATAAAGAGTGTGCAGTCACTCTTAACTTGAAACAACAACCCATATCTATGTATAGGAATATATACATATGTACACCATGTATGCATTTTACAGACACATAAGTATGTTCACATATGTGCTTATGCGAAAGAAAATAAAGTCCTTCAGGTCAGCCTTTGAGGCTGGTTGAAATTTATAACAGGAATTAAGGTTGCTGATATACAGCAGTAAAAGCTGCAAGTAGAATGACATTTATACTACAATTCTTATCAAGTACTGATTGGTTTTCAGCAAAATATATGAGACGTAGCTTTATTTGCACATGTAAACAAATAATACCTATACATTTCTGCAGCCATTCAGAGATCTGTATTCTTCATATGTTCCAAACATACTATATGCATTTTTGTTGATTTGATTATGTAGCATTTTATTAAATGAGTTCCTAGTAATAATATTAACTGTAGACTTACCCTGGCATTGGTCCATTTCCAGAAAGACTATAAACTTGACGAGGATTTAAAAGGTACTGAAATTTTCTATAAATTCTGAAGAGGTAAAAGAGACATGGAGAAAATATTTACTGACATATTTGGATTTTTTTAAGTCAATCTAATGAAAGAATTAAAGAAGTTAATATATAGTATAATTATTTGAACTGCAGAATCCATCTATACAAAAAAAATCAAATACTTAAACAGAATTGCAATTCATACATAGAGTGTATTTTGGAGTACAAAACTGAGACAGATGTGCTACAAGCTATCTACAATTCAAATGCTGTGTATAGACAGAAAAAAACAGGACAAGGAGGTACATAACAACACAAGAAAAGGTGAATCAAAAAAGCATTTCTAAATGCATATTAATTCCTGTTAAAGAAATTCCATAGCAAAGGAGAGATTTCTTCCTGAAATTTATTGCTAACACAAAATTATTAGTATAATTTCAACAAATTGGGTTTTTCGCCCACCAAAAGTGTTCTCATAGGCTGAACAACATTCTGAGAAAGCAAGACTATAGTCAACTCTATTCCATGTTTAAATGGGAAGAAAAGTAAAAATATTTCAAGTCACTCTTTTAATTAAGTTACACACATTTTAAAATTATCAGAATAATAGGAAGCAATTTATTGATACAGAATGAAAAAGCATTGTCCTGACCTGTAAGGGACCCCACTTGCTGTCCCACCCTCAGCAAATATTTCTTCAAAACTCTAACGTTAGAAATTTGTGGTTATTTGTCCTAAAAGTAGGACAGAGATTTTGTTTCTTCATTACAAATATCAGAAATGTAATTTCTTACATTGACTATAATGTGGTAGCTGATTAATTTCTTACATAGTAAGTAAGCACACAAAAGAGTTGGGGTTCAGAATGAATAAATATATACCTGGGATCTATGGCAATAGTTTAAATTATAAACCCCTGTGCCTTGTTTTTAATTCTAATGTTTCTGTCCTTAAGGTAATTAATATTTTAATGTTTTAAAGAAAGCATTTATATTCCCACTGAAATATTTCTTCCTTCCTATTTAATGCCTTAAATAAAATAAAAGCATAATAGGAGCTGAATTTTAGGTTAAAATGTCCACATTTTCAAATACAGCACAATAAAGCTGTCTAGACACAATCTATGTGCACATTGAGGGATTTCTTTTTATATTCTTTTCTTAATAGCAATGCATAATTTATCAGGCTAGGTGGAAGACAAGTGTGCAAAACCACCAAATACAAACAAATTCATAACCATCACTAAAATTGCCAAATTGCAATATTTTCTTAACTTCTTAATTACTTAGTGATAGCTGCTTCTTCACAAAGCATTTTATCCAACTACTCTCACACAATATGTTCCTGATGTCATTCCTGACAAAAAGTCGATATGAAATTATTACTTTCACATTGTAAGTACGCACACATCATTGTCAACAGCTGTGACAATGACTAAACCAGTCTTTTGACAATGGATTTACAAAACAATATATGTATACATTCCATTTGCACCAGCTTATCAATGTCAAAGGAGAGTTTTCTTGTTAGTATTGTGCAATTTGCTTCTCAGAGACGTATAGGATATAACTTGATCAAAGGTGTTGCTAGTTTTGTGTAGCTGACCATACATGTCAGCTTCATGTACAGTGTTGTTATTAAGTCCCAGAGGTTTGAAAGTTATTTATCTAAAGTCTGGTGCTACAAAACATACTAACCAGTGCTAACACAATGGTTTTGTAAGGTAAAAGTGAAATGCTTTAAAAGCTTTCCTAATAAAGACAGAGCTAGTTTTCTCTACCCAAAACCCAGAAGTCCAACTGCAATAATGAAGAGATTACACTGAGTCATACTTGACTCAGGGCACACCATTTATAGGTACTAGCTGAACATCAATACCAGCTAATCACTCTATACTGACTCACTGCAAGTGACACAGCAAGATTTAAGTCATTATAATGCATTTATGTCTTCTGGTCTGCGTAAAATTTATAAAATGATGGCTCATTTCCATTCATACATTCTCAAATAAAAGGAAGAAGAAACTGTTTATAAATGTTTGCCTTCACACTAATCTGTCACTAGACCTAACAGTGTGACAAGTGCAAGCCAAGGAAAAGGACAGTAATTGAGTCTTGCGGTAACATCTACAGTACCAAACAACCTACTGAAACTGACAGGGCTCTAAATGTCTTGCTTCCACATGTAAGGAGGGAGCTGGATGTGGTTTCCTTGTGACTAGAGATTTGTGCTGACAAAACACTGATGAGGTGGCATGATAGGAGATGCCCCAAAAGACATTTTTGTGATGGAGTGCAATTTCATGAACAAAGCCGGTTCATGAAATCACCACTTGCCAACAAACAGTTGTGCTCTAAGCATTTTTGGGATTATTCTGTGATCTGGAAAACTAGACAGATTCAATTCTAAACAGGAAATTTTCTTCATTGTCATTCTTCCCTTCACTTAAATCATGACCATGATCTCATATAAACATCAAAATACTCCACTAGCATAACTGAGGAGGCAGCACATTACATGAGGAGTGGCCAAGGGGACTGGGAACATATTTTAACAGCTGTGCTGCTGAAAATAAAAATACTCTTGACTGCACCTTGGACTGAGTTAGACAGAGTTGTCTTCTGAAATGAAACAGGAGAGAAAAATGGACAGAAACTCATCAGTAGTTCAATACTGGCAATAAAGTTGACTACACTGTGGAAAAAGCTGGCCATGGCAGTAACTTATGCCACCATGAAAAAGGTAATTTTAAACTCTTCTGCATTTTGTCTCAATGCTAAAGGAAAGCTCAGAAAAAAACATGAATCAGAGAGTAACAGGGAAGGGCTACTATGAACCAAAGTTATTAGAAAACAGCAAAGGTTAAAGATATCATCAACCTGTACTGCACAGACACTGAGCATGGAGTCAGCAGGAAATGCCAGTGCACGGAAGCTGATCTACAGTGCATCCAACCGCACATTTGTCAAGGAAACAATTGTTTAAACTCACCTGCTGGTCAGGCAAATAAACTGGAAAATGGGGAAGTGGAAATCAAAGTAATGAGTATGGCAAAACAACAGCATGATTTAGAAGGACTCTTACATGAGAAACATTACCCTTAACAACAGCCTTTATACTACATGCTCTTTGTATACTCTCTCTGTTGAAATAAAATATTTGGTCAGTGATGTACTAAATACACATATTCTATTCAAAGATTATTGGAAATTGTTGCCTTGTTTAGTCAGATCATAAATGCAGACATCTTGGACTGATAGCCCTAGGATGAAATGCATGTTCTGCAACGCTTTTCAGATGAAATGAACCACACCTGCCCATTTCATGTACAATCGATGAAAATATGTTAGTGTGATATACCCAAAGGAACACACTTGACTGGGTTTGATGAACTCATATCCAATCTCATGCTTATTTAAAATCTGTTTATGGTAAGTGAAAGGTTTAAACTCATCAACTTTAATTCCATTTTTCCTACTTTCCTCTTAATAAACATTGGCTTATATTTTTGTTATATTATAAACATATGTATTGTCTATTGAACAAAATCATTTAAGTCCAAATAACTGTAAATAAAACTGTGTTTCACATGATGAGTAATAAATATTAACCTCTTAATTAAGAAGAAAGTATAACTGAGTTATTGCCATGGTTCTTTAATTTTCAAATATATCTGAAAGTCAAAGCATTGGTCTTTAAAACAGAAACCTATTCAGGAAGAACATGCTATTTATCACAACACATTCTGCAAAAAATTGACTTTCTAACAGAATCAAAGTCTTTAAATGTGGCAATAAGGTAACAAGATATAGTTGAAGAGAACGTATTTTTGTGTTCTAAATGCACTCTTTCCACATATTCATTTGTTTCCCACCATCCTTTTGTTTCAATATTCAAAAACTAAAAGTACCTAGCATTTTTTACCTTGAAGTGATCATCAGTTATTTTCCTTTGCATTTGAGAGATTTGAAAAAAGATTACAAAATACAAAAGGAAAATACTACGGGGAGAGTGCATTTACTCAACTGGCTATCAGATGGATGCATACGTTTGCTCCAAGTCTAGGGGCAATGAAATGGGCTGGGTTACCATATGGCAAGGCATAAAATCTCATACGGGGAACTGTGGGAACACTGGAGTCCTGACAATCTGCAGTAACCTTTCTGTGTTCAGTGAAAGTCAATTAGAAATCATGACTTCATTCATCATGACCTCTCAAATACAGAAAATCTTAAGTAAAGACTGAAGAATAGCTTTCAGTAAAGATTGCCTAAATCTGAATGAGCCGAGATAATGAAACTCTCATCTACAAAAATTAGAAGCTTATGGGTTGGTTTTGGTTTCTTTCTTTTCCCTCACTGCTGTGGAAATTTTACTTGTGTTAAACCCTATCCTCTACTTCTAGCTTCTCAATACCTGATCAGATTACAAAATTGCTATAATCAAAAAGCTTGTCTTGAATCACCATAACTATGCATTTTGCAAAGTAATTTATGCCTTCAAAAGTCCTGTGATTTTGCTCTCCACAATATATAACTGGCACAAAATTGGAGGGTAGGAAAATATGGGATTTCTCTCTTTCTGGTTACTGATTGTAAACCAGACAGATAAAAACAGAGAAAAGAAAAAAAAAATCTATGTTATAGTTCCCTGAGAATGTCTGAATTCCTCAAGTATTCAAACTTATATGCATTCCTAAAATCCTTATTTTATAATTTTGTTACTGGTATTGATATGAAACATTAACACCTAAAAGAGAGAGGGGAAACCCCTTCTCACCCAATAGACTATATGTGGACTTCTTAAACATTTTTTACTCTGGCTTTAGATCTAATCATGAGATATTATCTCCTGCTGGTGAATGACCTGAGATATGTTTACACAACTACATAGTTGACCTTCTGATGTGCTTCTCTTAACACAGAAATATTAAGTGCAACCCTGACACTTTAGCATGCATTTTAACAATTTGCATGTGTGTGTGTGTATATGGTATCAAAGGCAGTTAAGAGGTTCTTACACTTAACTATACTCAGCTGCTGGTGTCTGCCCTCATGCTATACACTTCATTGTGTAATGACACTTGGGGGTAATGGTGTTAGTGAATGAAGTGTGTATAAGACATTCATTTTTAAACTTCAGATCATTCCTGTCACCTGTTTGGCCTGTCACCTGTTGCATTGACATAAAATGAGAAGTGTCAGACTGTAATATGTGAATGGGAATAGGAGCTTGGGATGGAGATCAGGTTTTAAACCAGCTTTTACCCTAGAGAATATCTAACATTAAATGACATCCCCCATGCACTAAGCCCTTTCAGATAGTAACACTTGAGACCAATTATGAGCTGGGAACTGAAAACTGTGAAATAGCATTTCATTAAATCGTTTCTAGGCTGTAACTAACTATGTAAGTGCAGCTCTCTAACCTGTCTCTCACCTACCTAATTGCAGACTGGATCTCTGATCTACTCATTTCGTATCAATACTATAAAAAAGTCAAGCTGAGTGCTAGTACAGATTACTTTCCAGAACACCCCTGACTGCACAGTAGACCAAGGACACCTCACACTGTTACTGAGTCTGAAACGTGAATGTCACATGTGGCTCACAGTTTTGTTCTGATTGCAAAGGCATGTTCTTGAAACTGTTTAGAATTAATCTTTTAGATCATTAACTGCCTTTGACACACCTAGCTGATATCCAGGTATATCAGCCCAGGGATTACATAATCAGATCCCAAATGATAACTTGTTCTCTCAAAAGTCTTCAAATACACTTTTGGTTAAATGTTCTTCAGCTCTGAGAATTACCCAACCATCTACTCTGCAGGATTTTGTCCCTTTTGACAGTTCATTTTAGGGCCTCTAATGGAGGGAGTGGGGATGAGGTAGGGAAAGCTGACGTACTTGTACTCTATTTTCTCGGTTCCCAGCTATAGAATCACACTGTATCCCTCCTTTGTGCTCTTGGTTAACCATATCACCTGGAATTCACAGTTGTCACTTTTAACCATAATCTCTGTCATGACTTGAAAGTTACAGCACCCACATGGGGGCTATAAAAATTTAGGGATTTATGTGATGATCAAAAATGGCCATATTGTTACCATTTGTGATTCTGAAACACACTCAGGAAAATCTGTTTAGGGGATAACTAATTCAACATTCCTGCCTGAATTTGATGGATTCTGCTTTACCATGTCTTGACACATTAACATTTAAACTAATAAACTTTGACACTGTAAATTTAAATCAATGTAATTACTGACGTATGTAAAATTAATTTGTCTCTTAAATTTGTATGATTGGACTTTAATACTTAAACTGGATTGTTAGAATGCTTCCCCTCTACCGAAATCATTACTTTGTAGGTAATTTTATGGAGAGGCTTGAGAGTCTCAACTACTAAGTCTTTAAAACGTAAGTCATAGATTAGAAAATGGAATACTGTTTCGAATTTAATTTATTGGCCTGTCTGTATAATCATTACATAGATTAAAAGAAAATTGTTACAACTTCGAAGTTCTAATGCAAAACATGGCAACTCACATCTTTCACATCACAAAAACCCATGCATTGAATATAGTTATTTTTTTAATTTGAAAAAAAATCTGTTCTATAGATCTTATTCTAGTTTTTAAATGCAAAATTCATAGCCACAGGGATATAGAATGCTTACATATGAGACATAACGGTATAAAATGTTGCATTTTTTTCTCATGTACATACTTCTAAAATTTATATTTAAACATGTCACAATGCTTAGAATAAAGAAAGCGAGGCAAAAAGGAAAAAGAATAAAACCCTTACCTTTCTCCTTGTTTCCCACCACTTTTAGGATTGACAAAAACTAAAAGTGGATGAGTGCCTGGAACTGGAGTGATCTAAAAGAAGGGAATAACACAGCCACTCATTAATGCTGTGTGTTGCATTCATTTTTCCTATAGTAGACAGAAAACAAAAAGCTTAATGCAAACTCTACGTTATGCTGTGCAATCCAGATGGATGCAATACCATAATATGCAATAATCCTCAATTAATTTGCCTGAAATGGCAAGTGATTTGCTTTTGATGTCTGTTTTACAGCTGTGGTATAGTTTTTTACCTATATTCCACTGTAATATTAATATATATCTATATATGTATATGTTACATCCACCAGTAAAAAAGAAAGCTTTAAATGTAAGACAAGTATCACTTATTTTGACACTACAGTAATTTCCTATGGAAACAAAAGCTATGAAGGAACTCTGTTTTAGGGTGAAAGACGACACTCTGCTATGAAGGTCAAATATAGCTATGTAAAATTTTAAACTCAACAGAATTTTTTTTGGTTTTTTTATTTACAGAAAACTGCAATACTTGATAAGATATGAAATCACACACTTTTTAAAATGTGGCAACCATAATAACGAGTTCTTCTAAACACCTGAGAAAGACAGAAAACTTAAAAAGTAGAGAAGATACTTGTCAAAGAGGATATACTGAAGAATAAAATTTTATTTGAATTCTTTCGTGTATGGAAGGTTTTACATACTCACATAAGTGTCTATCTTTAAAAACTAAAACTAACACCTTCCTTCTAGGCAATACTATTACTCTGTATTTCCAGATATTCTGATATACGTGTGTTCGCTGCCTTTACTCCATAGATTTGAAGATTAAAAAAATTATATCAGATGATGACCTGTCTCCAAAAACTGTTTTTAAACCATTTAAACTAGACTATTCATATTTAAAATAATCACTTTCAGACATGTATCACATCAGGAATGTTTGAAAGTACTTTAAGAGTTCAAAGTCAACATCTCTAAAGTCATGCACTAACAACTTCAGGGATGAAGCTTACACCATCTCTGTTTCAAAATCACAGAATCACAGAATATTCTGAGTTGGAAGGGACCCACAACGATCATCGAGTCCAACTCTTAACACCGTCTCCCTGGCGGGAATCGAACCCGGGTCTAAAGGCCTTTCTCCAAAGTTTATTCATAGTTCCTGAAATAATAAAACCTCTTCAGGTGAAGATTTCATTAAATGTAATTTAAAGCAGAACCTGAGAGACTTGATAGCTAAGGAGTCTTATAGGCTTCCTATAGACATAGGCATACAATCCTATAGGCATCCAAAAGCACTTTAAGCAGGAATTGTTAAGCAGAATTTAACAATGTTAAATCCATTCAAGATTTCACAAACAACAGAATCAAATCTGTTCCAATATATACAAAAAATAAAGGAAAACGCCACAAACCCAGTGGAATTAAACTCAGCATAAAACCAACTCAGTATCATCTCCTGGCACAATAAAGTGCAGCATGTTGAAACATACATCAAATTGCAGAATACAGCAAAGTTTGTCATATATTTAATTTTTATCTACTGTTTTAATCAATTTTAGTTATTTAGCCAGTTCCCATGATGTTTGTTCCTGTGAGTTAAGTGTAAACCAATGGTTCTCATTGTGACAGAGATGGAATACCTACTGAAATCCCTTAGGACGCAGGTTAATTAATGAGACTCATCCTAAGGTTATATATGATCTATTACTTCCTCTAATTAGAAATAATAATCCTGATCATTATGCTGGTTAGCTAGAAAGAAGCAAGATGAATGTACTTAACTATGATTAATTGTCTTTTAGTCGTGCAGATCTCCACTGACACTAAGTTATCCGCTCACAGCTGTCTGATGGAAGCAAGATTTGGTCTTGATACTTTTCTCAACAATAGCTAAATGATGGACATATTTCTACTGTAAATCCTTTATTTCAAGACTCAACCATATTATTAGAAGTAGAAAGTTTTGGATCATCTAATAAAAAAAAATCCAATAACTAGTTTGTATTCTTCCTCTTGGTTCCAAAATAAATTTTAACTAATGTCTTAAAGCTTTTGCAAATTACTTTTCCAGATAACACATAGTATTTTTATACAGTGATCCCCCAGAATTCGCTGGAGGTCAGGTCTGGGCGGGTCCCATGAGTTATGAAATCCATGAAGATACCGAACCCATGAATATTCAACTACTCCCCGCCTGTAGTCACACAGTCTCCACTAATAAGGTCTGAAGGGGCAGTCCTGGGAGTGTGGCTCACACTGTAGCACCTCATTAAAGCCGAGGAAGCACCATTTGGTGATTCTTGGCCGCAAAATTCGGGGTCTGGGACATTCTGCGCATGTGTGCGGTCTCACAACTCACTGAAAATCCAACCACGATTAATTCAATACGCAGATATGCGAGCCACGAATATGCGGGGGATGGCTGTATAATAAAAATGCAACTAATGATTTAGACTCAATTGATGAACATTTTCAAGCCTTAATCTAGCATAATTTAAAAGCAATCTCCACAAAATTGTAGTGTATAAGTGATTTAAAGCAAAAATTAAAAACAAAAAAGCAGTGGGCCATTTAGGTATAGTTTCTCCCATATTGAAAACAGAGGTCTAACAGGAGTAGTATGAACATCTTTGCTATGTTACCTTGGGAACTTATACCATAAACAAATGTGATTAACATACTGGTTAAGTTTTATGAAAATAACCTTGCTTACTGAAGATCATATTAAAGTGAGATCAGCAAAATAAGAGCATTAAGTAGTATCAAAGATATGGGAGAATTAGAGTAGTATCTGATCAGATGCATAATTTTTTTTCTTCAGACCATATTTAGGCAAAATGTTAACATTAATTACTAGTTATATTTATAGCATCTTACATCCTTTTGAAAACAGTTGCAAAATTATATAACCTGTGAGTGAAAAAAAACTCCCAATGATCCCATCCATTCACTATGGTATCATTCAAGATCCACTCAGCCCTCACAATAATTAGGTTATCATTATTAATACCAATCAAAAAGTCAATATTTGATGCTAAGAGGGATTCCTGTTACTCAAACCCAATTTAATCCAACAGAGAAAAATAAAGACTACAGTATAATCAGCAAATTAGGGCCATCACTAATCACATACAGACTTATTTCTAATGTTATCACCATGATTATCAGTACCATATTATGCATTATATCACAAATGTCTCATTACAGAACAATAGCAAGCATTTCACACAACACCCCCCCCAATATATTCAATAGTAATTCTATCAACTTGGACCCCACTGTCTTTTTCTCCAGTTCAAGCAGTAAGATATAATATATAATATTATAATACTAAAATATATAATTATAATATTAAAAAATAATATAATAAGATTGTTTGTGCAAGAGTCGGTCATACTAGGAGTTGCTATTTTGAACATACCAAGTACTATATCCCATGTACTGTATTACATGAGTGGGAAATAGAAACTTGAAAAATAAGTGAAAATAATCTATAAGCATAAGTAATCTAACAGTACATGGTGCTGAAATCAAAAGAAGATGCCAAAGATACTCCTCTATCCAAAACAGCCTAGTTCACTGGAATTGCATAGATATCGCCTGAAAGTTAGAAAACTTTACATGCTTCATTTAGCAACAATTTATTAGTCATAAAGTGCCCGCCAGATTAGACAGAATGTGAGTTTTCTGTCCATTAAAACTCCCTTCTTTTTTGCTCCATGTTTTCTCACAGACAAGCTAGATAGCAATGAAACCTGTGAGACTGAGAAGAGACTGTGAGACAGGAAGAGAATCTTGAAAGAAATGGATAATGATTCCTTTAATGTCCTACTACACCATCAATGCAGCAGCCATGTGACTGCATAGGTTTTAGTGTTTGTTGCTTGAGTTTGGGGTTTTTTTGTCTTTTTTCTTTGCGGTTTTATAACAAGAATGTTTCAACAACCTAAAACTAGATGAAACAATACAATAAGCTTTCCTATCCATAAGGTATGTCATGAAATAATTAAGAGGCATAATTGATAAACGGTAATGGAATCTTTTAACTGAAGTTCAACATAACAAGAGATAGAAAGAATAGACTACAATGTATATTAAATGATTATAACATTATCGTGAGGATAATTTAACTCCTCAGGAAATAAAGCAGCAGCACTATACATGTGAACATTGATTTCATTCAAAACCACTCATATCTCAAAGCAAAGAAGTCAGTAGTTCAGGCAGAATTTCTGACATGCCTCTAAGTCGCCACTCAAAAATAACATTAGCTCATCACACACAAGTTTTTCTTTCAAGTAGAAAAACATCCATTTTTCTTATGTAATGAAAACACATTGCTTCTCTCCATTGTTAATGTCAATATACCAAATGCCCTACTTAGAAATATCTGTTCAAATAACACCCTGAAGTTTACTCCATCCATTAATTAACTTGCCCAAATGAAAACAGTGAGCAGTTATGAAGAAATAAACTCATATTCATAAAGTAAATTTACAAAACACTATATGACAGATACAAAAAGACCCTAGTTCTGCTTCATCTCACTATAGGAGTGTTTTATAGCTAGTCTTCGCTTCCCATCCCTTTAATTTTTTAGGAAACCCTAATAATCAATAAGAAGCAGATTTGCATCACAGAATTCCTGAACCAATGGAAGAATTTACCTACTGAATTTTGAAAAGATGTTAAAGAGAAATATTAAAGAGTGAATGTATATTTCACCTTAAACATTTCTTACTCTATCATTGCCTTCATGCATACAAGCATCTGCTTAAAATTAAAATAGCAATAATCACACCTGAAGACCTTGTCCATCTACAGTGACAGAATTTGCTCTCTGCATTTTGTTCCGTTCTCCCAGTTTGTTCATTTGCTGGGGGCAACTCTTTTCTTTTTTCACTGTTGCCTGTCTCTCCTTGGAAAAAAAAAAAAAAGAGAGAGAGAAAATAAGAAAATAGAACATTTTAACACATTATATAAAACTATAACTGAGGTGGTATCTCCACACAGTTTTTTTTTTGATTAGTGAGCAATGTCAGATTGTGCTTTGATGAAAATGAGATCTCAGTCAAGTTAATACACAATGTCTGGTCACTTCACATAACATCTATCTATGTGCCTGGACATTCCATATAATCAGGCAATAGATGGATGAAAAGTGTGCAGTCACAACACAGACTAATGCAATGATGGAACCCTGACACTACCAGGGTGGCATTCTGAAACTCGAAAGCAAATCATACAATATGACTGAAAAGAGATCAGCAATTTACCAAAATTTCTTCCTAACTGCTAGCAAAGGTTGGCTTCTTCAGAGTACTTTACAACTTTGGCAAAATGTACCTGTCTAAATGTGCCATAATCAATTGGCTGAGTAGTTTTTTATAAAACATGTATTTTGTACCAGAAAGAAATCATAATCTACATCAGATTCTAAGCCGTTGGCTACTTTTGATGCTGGCACACAGCACAGTGAGATAGTTATTTGAAAGGGAAAAGCTCAGAAGTATGCTGCTGTAATTATATTTTCAACTGTTATAAGGTCATTTCAGAAAAATTCTGGATGGAAAAAAAAAAATCTTTGTACTTTGTATCTCATCCATTCTATTTATAAACAGTCTCAGTATGTCCTTTTAGGTTGTCCAAAAAATGCTCCATAAATTAAGACAGCAGATGTTTATCAAATAGAATCGATATCCCCAATCCCAACTGCACCCCAGCCTCTTTCCCCGTTCCACAAGGGTGAGGAGGCTTTAAACTAGTCAGGGGAATGGGCTGGCACAAAGCGGCTGCACTAGAAAGGAGCATGAAGGACACTGTTGCACTCCCTGCAACTGTATTCAGCACTCATTCATTAATGTTGCCATTTATGTTCTGTACCAGGCCAAACCCACCTCCACGTAACCCCTGACAAAACCTTAGGGATTGTGCTAGCAATTAATTCACGAAAATCTTTCTGCAGCAGTCCTTACTGGTAAAAAACATTGACACAGAATCTCGGGCAGGAAGTTGATAACTCCCAGTTTAAAACAGTACCTTCCAACACAGATGTGAACTATGACCAGTTTTATACCACCTTTAATTTCTTAAGTTTGGAGACTGAGAGAGTCTCAATAGAGTTCTGATGCAAATAGTGGTCCAGGTCAACCGCAAGCCAGGTGCTTGGGGGAACCGTGGCAATCTGATCACATTTTGTATAAAAGGACTGACAAATCTATGTCACAGGGAAAAAACAAACCAGGAGTGTCTAAACAATTTCCTGAACCCAGTGAGATTTGTAGGTTATTTCACCGAGCTCTTGGATGCTTTCAGCAACTTGATCAGTTCAAGAAGAGGCCCAAGAGTTTAGACTACAACATCATTCATTGCTTTAAAAACAGCAGAAGCAATTAGAGCTATTCACCTCAGCTCAAATCTTCAAAACATGGACAAATACGGTACATAAGAAATCACCAGCTCTGCATTTATTTATTTGATGATTTCTTAGAAAGCAAAGCTAGGATGAGGCACCCAAACAGAGTAACATCTTTTAACTAACACAATTCATTAATGCACAATGGTATTTATTGGTCATGGTATTGCCAAGGAGAGCAAGAAAGATATTTCAACATGAAGGAAACTTTACACTTCATTACATACTTAAAAAGTTGCTTTGGGGTTTTAAACTTTGCAAATAACTACCCTTAAAAGTCACTACCTGTTATAAAAGGTAAGCATACCTTGCTAGATACGATTCTACATTTTGGCCAAATCTGGCTCATAAATACTGCAAAATCTTCAAAACTCAAATCAGATGTCAGTAAAGAAGAGAAACAGCTAATAAAAATATTCTGATTTCTAATGAAGACCAGAGATGGAGAGCAAATTTTAAAGAGTCAAGGAAAATCTCAAGCTTAAGAATATATTTGTGATAAATTGAAGGGAAAAATTAACAGAAAGAAACAAATCCAGAACATTGAGGTTGTACGTTTAAAGATGTTAAAAAAATGTTCAAAAGAGTCATATATATGCAGCACAAACAATCTTCTTGCATATATCATGCTATTATTTAGAGGAAATGCGTTTATAGATTGCTGAGAACCATGCCTCAACCTCCTGTTATTAATTACTCACAGGCAAAACACAGCAACAATTACCTCAAGCAAAATTTTGGATATATATTGGGGGTTTTGTTCCAGCATGACAGGAGTAGCAGCAAAGACCCTCAGTTGGCCTTGGCCCTGTAACTGCTGCATTAGCAACATTCCTTCTCCAATTTTTATTTCCTGTCGCATAAGTAAAACTGTTGCTTGATTCACAAAGGCAACACAAGACTAGGCCATATACCTTACACAATAAAAAGGTAAGAGTATATTCATGATACAGAATTGTCTAGAGTGATAATAAATTAATCAAAGACAGACACTTGACCTCATTATCATTGAAGTTCTGCTTTCTTCACTGATGATTTTTGAAGAAAACACATATAAAATATTTCATATCATCCATCATATGATACCATAGTACATGTCACCATGTCTACCAACAGTGCCCTCTAAAACATTTCTGAATAGGAGATTCTATATTTCCTACAGTTATATATTCTATCATTTTTAGATATGTATCACATTAGTGAGGATCTGATTTACAGTTTGTATGGTATATTATAATATGTATCATCATTCTAAAACATAAATCTATTAATGAACAAAAAAAATATCATTTCATTTTAAAAACTTCTTTTAAATTCTCTTGTACAGACCCTTTGCTTTATAAATGAAACAGAAAACTGACTTTGAATATCTTCCTTTTGAGAACTATAATATCAGTAAGCAATCAGAAAGTGACAGGAACTAAATAATGTCATTTTTAAATAAGATAAGAACAACTTCATAAAATCATCTGTGCATAACAGCCTACAAATTCTAGCAATGTTAAGAATAATTTAACGTGCATTAATAAAATGTTTTTATAAAATGCAAAAAATTATCTTTCAAAGTAACAAATGTTTCTATAACAGTTGTGCGGTATTTCACATCTTGCTAAATAAAGCATACAAAATGACCAAGATATTTGTGAACCATTTTGTTTAGTGGACATGCATGAGGTTGATAGAGATACTGAATACACCATTTCAGATGCTATTGTACATTTTGATGGCTCAAAGAATATAGCTTTTCTGTTCTTTGGATATGTGCCAGAGCACATACCTTTCAAAATTGTACTTACGGCAAGAAAATTTTTTCCACCCATTTTTGCACCTCTCCTGCCTTATTTTCTCCCCTTGAATTCCAACTCTGAAGTCAATCTCCATTAATTGGAGCTTCTGCCACTCATCATTACTCCAGAGACATCACTGACAGACAAGAACTACTCGATTACACCTATTCCATATCATCCAAATAAGTAAATAATTCATAAATAAGACAGGGCCGTCCGAATAATATCATCTCCTGATTTTTAATACAGCCCCAAAATGCACTTCATAGCAACAATGTACAATATCATGATCTGTTAGTATTCGTGCGTTCATGGATGCCTCCCATTACGCACCTCAGGGAGTAAACCTCCTGAAGTGGGAAGTGTCTGTTGGAAAAAGAGAATGTTAGGCTGCAACATCAAACAGCTGGGATGGCAAAGGGCATGGACACAGTGTTCGTAAGTAATGTTACCTTGCAGCAGTTGTACCTAACAACAAACAAACACAATGCTTTTAAATACATTTGCTCAAGTGTACTCTCCTGATGTTTTGGCTGTCATATCATATAATTTATATCCTGGAAAGTATGTGTGGGATCATTTTAGTGCCAGGTAAAAATAGAAAATGTAAGAAGTGTAATTTCTTTAATAGCAAAAAGAGATACTTGATACCTGGGGAGTTATTTTTATCTTCCAAGTCTTTGAATCCTCATCCAAATCAAGGAACCTTGTTTAAAAAGCCTTCTTCTGCTACAACTGACACCATGAATACCCAAAACCTGTTTCTACTCTTTTTTTAATATAGAAATACAGCCTTTTCCTTTACACAAAACACTATCATATTCTATCACAGTTTTTAGAATAAAACAGATGAATAGTAACTAATGGTTCACTAATAGTTACAGTTTTACATTTTATATTTACTTTAATTTTTAACTGCTGACACAGAATCCAGGGCCAATGCAGCAAAAATTGCTTTTTCTCACGATGCTTTTTATACAATCCCTGCAAATTTATTTTTCTGGATTATTTTTTACACAGCTGAAATTACTTAAAGCTATTTCTTTTATAATATGAAACAACCATTTATTTATACATTAAATAGGATTGCAAGGTCATTAGCAAATAATTAAGACATAGTTTGTCAGGTAACTACTGCAAACTTGACATTATTTCTGTATGATAATTACTTCCTTTACAATATATACTTTCAGATTAAGTATGTATCCTACCTGGGGATGGGGGTGCATAAGAAGAGAATAAAATCTGCTAATACTCATAAGTTGAAACAGTTATTTAAATACAACCTTATTCTAGAACTCCAAAACTTAGACTTGAATGATATTGATCAGGGGAATTTGGTCATAGAAGATCAGACAGAATGAACTAAATACCATGCTAAGATACCCTCAAATGTTTGCAGGATGAAGGCCACGGAAGTTTAAATATATGAACTGAACACCAAATTGATGCTTTGGGTGGTGTTTTTAAGAAACTTGGAGAAAGGTTGCTCTATGATTTCTCAGAGCTATTTTGTTTAATGACATGGGAATCTCCAAGGATATTGGAACAATAATTAATTCTCTACATTTCCAGCCCTAACCTTGTGTACACGCTATTCAAAAGGGCCGATATTAGGACACCACATCATGCTGTCTTGAAAGCTCACAGAGCTGCAGCACAATACCCAACTCGACATCCACAGTCAGAAGCAAAAAGTCATGCCATGGACAAGATTTTCAACCAATTCTGTAGCAAAAATACTGTCCAGTGAATTGCACATGCCCATACTACAAATGAAAGACAAAGTCTCTAATTAATTTGAGAACTGTCTGGATAGAAACATTTACAGCTAAGAACAAAGAAATTCACGTAACATCAATCAGAAGGAGGCATTTTGTTACACATAATACTAGTAACCAAAATAAATGCAAAAAGAAAAGGCTGGAATGGAGATAATGTCATTTAAGAATACCTTCTAAAACTGCTGACTGTAAAACTTGTTCTTTGTTCTGAACAAGGAATCACTATGTCGTAACTTTATATATATATACTCTGTGCGGTGTGTTTGTCTAAATAAATATGTAAAGAACTATACATAAAATCACAACGAGGTCTTTCTCAGACTTAGTTCGTTCAGTTGTCTGAAGAAAACTCGACTTACATCTTGCGTCCATTCAATGAATGCATCAACATGCAACAACAGCAGGGCCTAAGACTTTTAATTTGATTTGCATCTTAAAATGAACTTGGGCTATAGCAGCTGATTATATACACTGTCCGAGGAAGACAAAGGTGTTGGAAAAGAATTTTGAAATAAAACCATGTTAAACTCCAATGGGAGAGGATGTAAGAAATAAACTCGGGAATAGACAGGAGTGATGAGCTGTGGGCAGGCAACTAGATATAACTTAACATGATTGAATGGCTGCCATTTCAGTTTATCAGCATCTTATTATTTTAACATTGAACTGTGTTTGCTGAACAGATAATTAGTTAGGAAGATACATTTTCCTCCAGGGCAATTATTAATTTCCTTCTGACTTCAAAGAAATGAAAAAGCTCTTAGTGTAGATAAGCACACCATTATATTTCAAGTCTGATTTAGATTCTCAGAGAACTGAAGTTGCAATATGACACACAATTGAAAAGGAAAAAAGTGGTTTGGTTTGTTTTTTAAATCTGTTTCAATTACTATGTTATTCCCTAATATTCAACAACAAGATTTAAATTCAACTCCGCCCCAAGCATATATATATTCAAAGAACTGTGGAGTTTTTTATAATATCTTTGTTCAGAAATCCAGAATAAGGCTAGTACTCAACTTCAAAGGATTGAGTTGTTCATAAAGATGCTTCCACACTGCATTGACTTTCGGCACTCCATATTAAGCTTGGATTCAACTGAGCTAAAACTGATCTCTACTTTTATAAAGACAGAAGAATCATTTTGGTATTAAAAACTGGAAAAGGGATTAAGAAAGCTCATTCTTCCATCAGCCACTGCTAATTCCCTTTTTCTCTCCTTACAATTCTGCTTTCCTGTGTGAGTAGTATCTACATACTTCGCAGGAAAATAGTACTAGTACTAGTTAAACGTACTTAAATTATTTTGTCCTAAAAAGCTATAGCATCTTCACTACACAAAAGTCAAGAGAAAAGAAACAAAATTTGAGTTGCTTCAGACTTACTATGATGACCCATTTTTCCCAGAATGCAAAACAATCGAGCTGAAATCAAGCTGAAAACTAAAACATAAGGAAATGTACAGTTATACCCCCTCCATCGCGAGGAAAGGGACANACCCCCGCGCCGCGCGCTCTCCCACCCCGACCCCGGTATGGCATCCGCGGGCGGGGGCCGACGCAGGCGGGGGCCGATTGCCGGGGTCAGGGAGGGAGGTGGAGGTGGGGGGAAGCAGCGCAAGGCTTGGGCTGTGGAAGCGCACTCGCGGCAGCCCAGAGAAGCCCACAGGGTGGGGGAGACAGGGGTCTCGGGTCAGTTCTTTCCCTTTAATATCCACCAGTCCTGGGAGTGCCGCCCATACGGTTCCAGAGGGCGGGGGAACAGAAGCCCCCTTCCAGCACACAGCGCTTGCCCTCCCTGTCAGGGACAGAGACACAGTCCCGTCCCACAGGCACCGCGGCACTGCCCCTCGGCAGAGCAGAGTCAACAGCGCATGCGTTCCCCAGCTCAGGTCGCGGATGGCTGAATCATAATAGTGAAAAATTTGCTTTGCAAATGAGCGGGGTCTTAATGGAGAGATCGCAATGTACCGGGGATTCACTGTACTCAATTTTATTTCTTTCATTTTTTGCCTTCACTATTATACCAGAGCCTCTACCTTTAAAATAAACTGATTACTATGGAGACAATGATAATTGCCATATAGTAATGCTCACATCATAAGCAGGGTACCTTATGTTTTACAATATTTCATAATTTTCTTAAGCAGAGACAAATTTTTTTTCTTCACTACTCACTCATCTCGTTCCAATACCCAGTTTTTAACCTAGTTATGATCTAATTCTGTACTCTTGGTAGGCTAGGATTCAATTGAGTTAAAGATTTTTAAACTCACTGCCAGTCAACCTTATCATGAACTTTCATTATGTGCATGTAATTAATTGGGTCCAATGAGCAATATCAGCACTGAGTTATAGACTTTCCCCCCACCATATAATTAGAATATAATTACCCACAGGATATCACAATGATGCAAAACCTTTCCTCTAAATGTGCCCTCATTAGGAAACAAGTCTCAATGTACATTTATTCAATCAGTATGAATTAATTAAAATGTTACTGAAATAAAAGAGAGTAACATTAAAGTGTATCTGACATCTATTAAAAGACTATCACTTGAGATCTGCACACACAGTTTATAACAAAACTCATTTTACCTGAACAAAAAACTTCACCATACAACAAACCTTACATATGGTAAACAGAAAAATAAAAATATCTAGTTTTAAATTTGACACACTACATTTTACTAAACATTTAAAATTACTACAGTGATATATTAAAATTCTTTATAAGACATTTACTCTAGACAAATACGCCTGGCTCTCATGGTGTACACAGTATGAACTGCGTGAGTTTCCCCATTGTTTCTTTTTCAACGGACAATGTAGATAATCCTATTTAGCAATAACATTTCACAAGTTCTGTTTTGAAGATGGGAGTCACATTATCTACCATCAAACCTAAACTGAGACAGCTGTGTTTAGAGGTAAGGAGGGTGTCACCCTTTGTGATATCAGGAAGACTAATTTTTTTAATCCATTTCTCACAATTGAAATAGTAATTTTGGCTGTGATTGGATACCTAAGAAGTGGAAAAACTGATGATACAAACCTGAACAACAAATTGCAGGTGAGAGATCAGTGTGCTAGCACTCATTTAATACACGGTGGTATGAAATGTGACTCATGAAAAAAGCCCTTTTTCTCTGTAGAAATTGTTGAGGCTGGACTTCACAAGAACTGAAGAAATGAGACGTGTCATTGGATGAAAAAGGTAAAAAAATATGAATGTCCTTAGTTCCAAAAAGAGAAAGGACGAGAAGAGATTTAGGCTGTACTACTGAAGGAGAACTTATGAGAAGGCACCTTGATCTGAGTTGAACTTTGAATTTTTCTGGAAGAAATCCAGACTTCTAAAGTTACAAATGGTAGGGAGGCCAACATTTTTAGGAGATCAAAGATACAAAATTTTTCATCTTATTATTTTTCCACATCTCCTATAACTTATGCTATGGGAGAAGAAAATACATTCTTCTCTGACACCTCAAAATACTGAAGAATAAGCCTGGTATAGTATGTATTGTGGTTATCTGCTTTTATTTACCTTCCATTTAGATGTAGCTTTGAAAGAATATTATTGAAGCCAAATCTGTGCTCTAGAGAAAGACTCTTACACTGTCAGGTATATCAGATTTGATATGTCTGAACACATAATTGTTATTATCAAACACTCTTATTACTGTATCTTTAGACAATTTTGCCAAGGACATATTCACTGGTTTTGCTGTCATTATTGAGAGTCCTGGTTTCACACACATTGAAGTATTATCTTTCTCAAAAGGAATCCCCATAACAGGAAATGGGAGAAACTAATTAAAAATTACTAACGCAAATAATATGTACACAATAATCAACCACTTTCAGAAGGAATTCCTATTAGCTAGGTCACTGACGTATTATTTGTAACGTAAGTATACTCAGGATTTCTAAGCCCTTTTGGAAGAAACTACTAGATGAACAGATACACTACAAAATTATTAAGTCTCCATTAAATCACAGAAAAATAAATTTTCCATTCCTAACAATACACACTGTGCTGTAACACATGTATTGTGTTACATTGTACGTAACATGATTCTGACACAGGAAAACATATTTAGTTCTGCTTATGTCTTCAAAATTTGGAGATAAAACAAACCTATTCAAGGGTGATTTGACTCTAGAGTGGTTTTACATATCCTCTAAACAACTAAACTCCAATTGTGGAGTAAAAATCTTAATTCCTCTATTCCTCTTCCTCTCCTAAAAAGAAAATGGAGTTACATGAATATAATTGAAGATGAAATTTCGTGCTGAGGTTTCATTCCATTTACAACAATGGCAAACGATAAATAACATTAAAATGAAAACAACCCAATAACAGAATCATAATTTCAAGATGCTGACATTTAACAGATGACCTAAAATCCTGAAAATTAAATATTGTAATACAGAATGTAATCATCCAACAAACTTAAAACAATATTTTACAATTATTAATCAGAACTTGCCCAGATGATATCAAAATACCATACAGACGAACTACAAAACCATTCTTATGACTTCAGAAAACTATCTTAAAATGTTTCATAACTACTAAAGCCAGTTTTCCATTGTTTTACCTTCACTGTGAGCAATGGAATAATCCCAGTGTACACAAGTAGAGGGCTAAAGTCTAGCATCCATTCCTTTGAAGATTTATAAATAAATAACCAAAAGGATTAAGCAGAAATCAAGTAATTTAAAATAGGCATGAATATTGTTCCCAGTGATCAGAAAATGGTTTAATATTAGGAGGACTATTTTCTTGTTTTTCCTTCCTGCTATAAATTATTTTTTTAAGTTCAAGTATTTCTTACTCTTATGAAATACATTTAAAGAGGACAACTCATCTGTTCTCTTATGATGACGCTATGACTTTCACCAGCATAAAATATCCAATTTAATATGTGAATACGTAAATTAATTCTCAAGCTCTTCTTTTAATGATAAAATGGTCAGCTCTTTTCTATACAACCTACACATGGTGCACATTTTTATTTTCAATGAATTGAGTTATTGTTTTTGTGGACAGAGAAATTTACTGTACATGATTGCAGAATAAAATATACCATAATGTTGATGCATAGCTTACTGCAAGACCAGCATCATCATTCTAGGTAACCTCCGGCTTAGATCAGAGACCTCAGCACTGCAGATATACAATATGCATCTCAAGCAAAAACTGCTCATAAGAATAACTTCATTATTCTGGGAAGTTGGATCTATAAAAGATGTAAAATGTAGAAGTGTTCTGCCTATACAGTTTCTGGTAAGTACAGTCTGAATAAGTGATACAGCCTGAGTCAGCTTCAGTTATAAGATACCCTACAGAAAATTCATTCTCACATGAAGGAAAATGCAATATGCAGAGGGGAAAGCATGCTTATGCCTACAAACTCATCAGTCAGGATTACATATTGTGTTTAAGATTCACATAGTCCTGTGAATTTAACAAATACCGGGCAGTAAGTCCCAGCATCATTTTAAGGCTGCAAATGAGAGAGGATTAAATCTGAAAGAAACATAAGGACAACTCACCAATACTACTGGGCAGATTGAGGTGGGTGGTAAAATATGGTCCTTCAAAGGTCCACAGTCACATTCAGGTTTCAGATGTGAAGCACACTTGTTATGCAACTACAGGAAGACAGAAAATGAGGACTCAATGTAAACCTTTTACTCTTACACCGTAAGAAAATGGGAATCCTAGAAAGGAATGAGTTTCATTATTCTAATATTTCTAGAGTATCAAAAGGCAAACAAAACACACTGCACTCGAATGCCTTCTAGGATTGACAACACCAGTGAATTTGTATTGAAACAAAGAGTGGTGGATTAAAGTATTTTCCAGTTTGGAAACTGTATGTGCTTCAGCCCACAAAAAAAAAACACTGCATGGCAGTACAGTTACATTGGCACAGTGTTATCAGTGATCAAAACCTTCATTTCAGAAGACCACTTCTTGCACTGAGCCAGAAACTTCTGTTCAACTATTAGGCAGCATTTGGCATAACTCTGTTTCCTACTTGAAGCTTATAGTCATTACCATTTCCAATATAAGAGAATAATGTAGGAATATCTAGGGAGACTTAAGCTGCCTTGGGTAAATTTTGGTCTGGATAGAATCAATGTTCAGGCTTTCACAGACTGCTAAGGAACCTGAATTACTCTCCCTTTTTCTAATTAATTTTAAGCATTCATCCAGTTGTCTTGAAAACAATGACGAGTCCTAGTCTGAAATCCTGAAAAAATATCCTCAGGTCTGCTGGCTGAAAGAGCAGTGTCTTACTTCTGTAACGTTCCAAAGGTTGAAGGGGAGAATGTGTATTTAACATAATATAAAATGGCAACAAGTAATAATAAATTTATTGAAATGTTTTGCATTAGCAATCAAGAGTTCATGTTGATAATTTAGAATTTAACTCAATACAAATGTATTTACATATCCAGCCATGCAATACAAAGTCACAGTTGTATGCTTGGATCATCCAAAGCATTCACATTTAATTGCTATGCCTCACAATATCATTAGAGATAGTCAGAATCAAATAAACTTCATATTGTGAAGTTTTGTGGAAGTTTATTATTTTGGACTTGATGATCTTTAAAGGATTTTCCAACCTAAATTATTCCGTGTTTCTATTTCTGCATTGATTCAATAAACTATGTATTAAGGTCTTCAGGTAACATCCATTTCCCATAGAGATAAATATTTTTAAGAAGATATATATATTTGCAGTAAAGAAAAATAATCAGGCTAATAAATATAATGAGTTGTAAAGTAAAAGTCTTATTAGCAGGAGATTTAACTAGAATAATAGGTAGCATACAGCATTAGTTCAATACATTTGATAGTTGTTAAAAAATCTGTAGTTCAATGTCTGCATCTGTGAATCACATTTTTCCAATTACAGATTCATTTTCCCTTACACAATTTAACTTGTATGAACCCTATTAAAATTACAATAGAATTGTACCAATTCCTGATGTATATAAACTTTACCTGTAAAATGGTCTTCATAAAGTTATCTGGTACAGTTAATGTTGCTATGACATTTGTGACTTTTGAACTGAATGGCACCTAATATTAGCCTTGCCCATATTCATTTATACTGCAAAGTTACCTTTTTAGGCAGTCACTTAGCAACAGAAAATAAAAGTCTAGCAAGTTTCAATTTACTCTGAGCATTAAAGCCTTATTGTGAGGGTATTTTGGTAGCCCTGTAATCTAAATCATTTGTCATGCTAATTCTCAGCCTTAGTGGTAAGGCTACTTGTACTGTAATTAATGCACACCAGGCCACATTACATCAAATAAAAGTATCTTCACACATTCAGTGGTAATTAGCAGCTTTGCTACTCAGTGGCATGCAAACTTATCTATGAAAAAATAGCTTAATCTTCTTATTAGTCTCTGCTGATCTTTGACAACAGAATTGGCGCATAGCAGACAACAGAAATGGTAGAAGATACGTAGCTTCAATGAAAATAACACTTTGATGCAATGAAATAAAATAATGTACATTTCTTCTCTAGAAAAAAAATTACAGGGTTTTAAATACATTTCCCCCAAATTCCCTTACCCTAAGTCTAGATCCTGCAGAATATTATCTACCTCACAAGCCTACAAAATATGAAAAAAAGTATTTGCTGGAGAGAAAATGAGGGAAAAAAACATTTACATGACCACAGTAAATAACTACAGAGTATATTGGAGAGGGATCATGGGTATGGCTGACAACCTAGTATAGCAAGCCTCCTTTCTGAAAAACATCTCGAAATGTTGGGACTTGATTAAGTTATTTGACATCAGAATTGGCCTCATTACGTTGTATGGACAGACAAAATGCATGAAAGAAGCTCAGAATTAGTTGTGTCATAGCTAGCATCCTCAGATTACAACCTGTGTGTTGTACAAGAAATTGAAAACATATGAAGGATATGAGGATAATTATCTAACTTTGGAATATCCATTCAGAAATCATGCATCCGAGAGAAATTTAAAACACCTTTTTTTTTCTATGATAAAGTTATTTCAATGGAATATATAAAATACAAGAAAGTCAATAGGAGTAGTTTGCAGCATATAAAAACACTCATTCTTCACTTATGTGTCTAATTCACATCTGAAGCTATAAAAATTAAATAAAAAATTTAAAGTTAGTTTTAAAATAAACATTATTTTTGCAAAAAAAATCTTTCAATTACTGATGGAAATACATTTGCAAAATTTTAAACCTCATTGCTAATGTTTTAAATTTGGGCTGTCAAAAAACAGACTCATTTTTAATAGGAATTCTTACAGATATTTAGGCATTTAAATATGCACACAATCACCCAAGATATTTTCAAAAGAGTTTAGCCTCTTCCTTTCCTTTATAGTGATTTCAGTTATACAGTGATCCTCTGCATAGTTGTGATCCGTAATTTGCTGGATCCGAATAGTTGCGGGTGATTTTTCAGTAAGTTGTGTGACCTCGACGCATGCACAAAACATACCGTGAATCCATCAGCTCATGAATATATAATGAGTTTATGAATATGTAATTGCTCCCCGCCCACCAGACTTGTCGTACATGCTTCATTCTCACCACTTAGGAGAAAGGGGAGCCGGTTCCATCTACGTGAAGCCAGGAGCGCTGCAGCACTGCCGGCACAAAGGGACCAGCACCATGCCAGCACTTCTGGGGCATGGCGGCGCGGCGCAGCTGTGAACAAGGAAATGGTGGGGGATGGTTACCGCCACCAATGCCAACCTCGGGGTGGCGGCGGATGGGAGATTTAAACCCAGGTGGACAGGAGAAGAGCCACCGATTCGGCACCGCATTTCAGTTCTGCCGGTGGAACACGGGCAGCATAGCCTGGTGTGTCCCAATGACAGCGGTGTGGACGCCTGATGTCAGAGTGCTGGCACCGGAACACCCCTCACTGCCCAAAACAAAAAGTTCCCTTGTAGGATGTGCTGGGCAGAGGAGCGGCAGAGGGAGGGTAGGAGAGGGAAGGGGAGAGCTGCGGGCTGGGCAGCAGGCGCAGGGACAAGCGGGGCTGCAGCTCTCCCAGCACGGGATGCATCTGTCCTCTGGTGCTGCACCAGCTCCCATTCATCCCTGCCCTGTGCATCTCAGTAGCCGCCCGCCCCATCCTGGGGCGGCGGGATCAGCGCTGCTTGATCGCACCCACTCTTGCCAGAAAAGCTTTGGTCGGGGCTGTTACATTCCTGGAAAAATAAACCGCAAACAAAGCAGCCCCTTTAAACAGCAGGGACTGTCCCAGCCTGTTCAGCTGTCGCTCCCGTCACACAGTGCCACGGTACCCACTGGTGCCGCCCCAGCCAGCACTGAACTCATTCCCCAAGCCTCCCCCAGAGGTGGTGAGGCGTGCCGCCTCCACTGCCTTTGAACACAAGAGACACAAAGCAGCAATCAGAAACCCCAATAAAACCGAGCACAGACGCATCAGGGAAAGGACAGTGGCAGGATTCCGTGGGGGTTGGGTGCCAGCTTTCCGGCTCTCAGCCGGTTTCTGCGCTTGGAAAAGCAGCTCTCTTCCTGGAGCTGGGATGTGGCAAAAGGCGTTTCCTCCACTTTAATGAGGCATTACTGAAGGAGTCGCGCTCTCAGGACCGTTCTCCAGACCTTATCAGGGTAGGGGGCGTGGCTACAGGCAAGGAGTACTTGAATACTTAGTGGGTTCGCTATCTTCGCGGATTCAAAGACTCACATGAAGAGGGCCAGACCCAACAGCTCACGAGTAATGGGGGATCACTGTAAATAATTCCTCAGTACTTCTTCAGTGAATAACAGTTCTCATGAAAATCCTCTGAATCTCAATGTTCATCTTCAAGGAGTAAAAGACCTTTACAAATCTGGTCCTGATTCACATGAAATAATGGGGAAATAATTTCTACTGAGAAGATACGAAATTTGCAACTTCCTTTAAGAGGAAGCCTTGCACTATACGTATTTCTTGAATGATATACAGCAATACCTCACGCTTCATGAGGAAGGGGTCTTGTCAGGGTCTCGCAAAATGTCTGATTCACAAACATGCATGGGTCATTAATATTACAGACCACGCCCATCACTCCACTTCCAGCCAATCAGGGTCACTGGGGAGTCTTTTCTGCTCCTCCCCACGGGCTCTCACAGCACAAGGGAGGCAAAGGGAAGCATTTTTGAGCCCTCTCTAACTGGGGAGACTCCCTGGAGAATCACTAGGCTTCTCTTCGGCCACCCTGCTTCTTCCACAGCTGCCACTGGGCTGCTGACACTGCTCATGCTTGCACTGCCTCTGCGGGGGACAAGCTCTGGGGTTGTGGTGGGGAAGGGGTGTCCCGGGGCTCTGGTCAGTGCTTGCGGAGCCTGGAAAACCTTAACTTTGCAACACTGTGACACCTAATGCCCCTCAGGGTGGGGGGTGGCGTTGGTGTTGAACTTCCTTTCCTTTTAACATCTGCCAGTCCTGGGAGAGGCAGTGCTGGCTACACGGACTCAGCAGAACACCGCTTCCCCCTCCGGCTCCAGGGGGTATGGGATAACACAAGCCTCACTCTGGCACAGCAGCTGTGGCGGTGGCATGGGCACATCCTAGCGCTGTCCCATCCCAGGACACAGCGCTTGCTCTACTGCCACCGCGGCCAACCCACCCCCAATTTCGTGGGGCACTTTCCCCGTGGCTACGTCATCAACAGGTGCGCCAGGCACGCAGTCCCCGGGCACAGATTGCATCGCCTTCTTCGCCTGTAGCCATGGAAAGAGTAACACGTGCCCGCAGGGGTCAGTGCCCCGGCTGGGCTTAGAGCAATAGGGGATGGTGTGGCTTGTGGCGGTGTTGTGCGGGTCTCAGTGGCCGCCTGGGGCATACCACAGCATAAGCCTTCCACTGTAGGGACCAGGCATGGAGAAACACAAGAGCGAGGCAGGGACTGGAGTACGGCGCCACGGGACCATAAATGCCATGGGAGCAAGAGGGACCACGCGCCCTCCCCGGGGGTCCAGGCCAGTCCCACCCCACAGGGAGCACCAATGCCGCCCCTTAGCAAAGCCAAGGCACTGCACATGCATCAGCTGAGAAGATCCATGAACCACTGAGTGAGATTTGCAGATCTCACAAACCATAGAGGTCACAATGGAGGGGTTGCAATGCNTAGCGCTGTCCCATCCCAGGACACAGCGCTTGCTCTACTGCCACCGCGGCCAACCCACCCCCAATTTCGTGGGGCACTTTCCCCGTGGCTACGTCATCAACAGGTGCGCCAGGCACGCAGTCCCCGGGCACAGATTGCATCGCCTTCTTCGCCTGTAGCCATGGAAAGAGTAACACGTGCCCGCAGGGGTCAGTGCCCCGGCTGGGCTTAGAGCAATAGGGGATGGTGTGGCTTGTGGCGGGGTTGTGCGGGTCTCAGTGGCCGNTGTGGCGGTGTTGTGCGGGTCTCAGTGGCCGCCTGGGGCATACCACAGCATAAGCCTTCCACTGTAGGGACCAGGCATGGAGAAACACAAGAGCGAGGCAGGGACTGGAGTACGGCGCCACGGGACCATAAATGCCATGGGAGCAAGAGGGACCACGCGCCCTCCCCGGGGGTCCAGGCCAGTCCCACCCCACAGGGAGCACCAATGCCGCCCCTTAGCAAAGCCAAGGCACTGCACATGCATCAGCTGAGAAGATCCATGAACCACTGAGTGAGATTTGCAGATCTCACAAACCATAGAGGTCACAATGGAGGGGTTGCAATGCAGCGAGCTATTACTGTACACATATTATACAGATGTAACCACCTCTATACAGCAAACAGAACACTCTTATTTGTCTTGTTACACACATATAGTCATTGCTTAGATTTAATTATCTGCATGCAAAAATTTTTGGATTGGGTGTTTTAGTCTCTACATAAATTATCCAAATTTTGACAGCAATTTGGACTACATGTTTGCTTTCTTCTAAAATATTAGGTTTTAAGTAATCATAACAGCTTATCACTGAAAGTATCCTGGATCTATTTGCTTCAATGATGTTTCATATTTTGTATTATTGTGTTAAGAAAATATGTCATAAAACATCCTAACTTGTATGTTGAAAACAATCATTCACTAATGCCTCAGTCTCATATTATTTAAAGCACTGAACAAACAACTGCTGTTCCACAACAATAACAATAATAATGATATCAGCAAAACAAGCACAAACAAGGAAGGCTGAATATCTCCCCATTTAGATTTAAATCCTGCCCTGGCTAGAAACAGAAATACTGGCATTGCTCCTTCTAGCATGAAGATCTCACCTATAAGGGCAGTGTTCCCTGAATGTCATTAGTTCCAGTTACTGGTTCCTGCTGAATAAGGACTGTACAAAAGTTGTATATATTAGAGTTGGTGCACAGATTACTAGTATATTATCAACATGTCTCTGCTATTATTCCCAGGCACTTGGACATCCTACCAGATGTCCTCAATTTCATTTGCCTCTCAGTGCACCACACATTAGGATCATGCCCTAGTGTCACAGTGACCTTGATTTTCCCTGGCACTGAAAACTCTTTTGTAATCTTTCTGTGGTGTAGATTGGGAATTCTGCTATTTCAAGCGGTATATACTATTTTAATTCTGATATTGTCATGAAGTGAAGTACAACCTTAAGTCTATTTGCTTGTCCTAAGAATATTCTGCATATACCATTCCTTAAACCCATATTACCCATTGTTGATGACAAAATTGAATAAGACCTTTCAAATTATGAGGCTATAAAAAGATATTCTATGACTTTTCTCTCTCTAACTAAATATTTTACTGTAGTATACTCACTGTGATCTGACACCAAACACAGTGAAGTCCAGTCAAGCCTTGGTAACATTTTATAGTTTTGTGACACTTATCACATTTTGTTGGACAGTTTCCTTCTACCCAGAAATGGTGCATTACCTGCAAAAGAAAAATGTGGAGTTACTAAACTAGAGTTACTAAACTAACAAGTACATGGCAAAGGTAATGCTACCCCAAACTTACTTCAGTATTCTTCTTAGACTTCACATATGTTTTGATGCAAGATGCAGGAGCTCTTGAGACACAGCGTTCATGGACTGTATACTTGCAAACTGAAAAGAAGAAATACATTAATAGATGTTGAGGCAACTGACTATATTACTATGAAACAAATAATATTACCAGCATGTCATCTCTGAATAATCAACCCAATCAGATAATGAAAACTCAAACTAGACTGCTTTTTCCATGGAATATAAAAGACCAATTAGAACAGGAAATATTATGCAAGTGAGAAATCCAAGAATGCACTATCATTGCTTAACAGGAAATGCTTAATTAAATCAGAGATCACTAAATTTTTTCACAATAAATCCCAAACGACAAAAATATTAAAGACAAATTGATGACTGCCAAATGGTGTCATTTGCAAGTAGGATGAAATCTATATTTTACGAAAAACAGGCATGAGAGCAGCTGGCAAGCATAAAAATAAAAGCCAATGAATTTATGAGGTTCCTTCTATTGATTTATAAATCTTAAATGCCTGATTAGTCCATTTTCAAATAGCGCTTGTTTTCATGCATTCCATGTAACTGTAACTTTAACTCTGATTTTCCGAACTACCAACTCCTGAGAAGTTTTGTGGTGTTTTTCCCTATGCCCTCCACATTAGTTTTAGGTAACCTCTATAGTTGACCAGGTCAATAAAGATCACATTAGCACATTTGGAAAACACAGAAATGCAAGGGTACAAAGCAAATCTCTCTTGACTTCAATGATACAACTGTGCCAAGACGAGGAAATAAGGTTGAAGCTTATGCCTGCATTCAATAGAGTCAACTATTAAAAACTGAGAATGAATTTCTCCCTGCATGGTACGTGTCTCAGGCTTTTGACCTCGAGAGCAATTAAGCACAAAGTACTTCTAAACACCTTGCTTGCACCTATTACACAAACCCAGTGGGAGGCGCAGCCATTAATCAGACAAACTGCAGGGAGTAACATTGTTGATTGGACCATGGAGGGATGGTGAGGCTCCCTACGGTTCCTTTTTTTTTTCCTCCCACACAATCTAAAATGCAAATAATGAAATCTATAGCAATGCTTTGAAAATACATAGAAGAAAAAGCTTAGCAAGACAGGAAAGAGGGGAATACTTAGTTTTTGAAGTAAGACTCATGCCCCTTGCTGGATGAAGTAACTGAAAGCATGTAAATGTGCTTAAGATATTTGAGACCACTGTCTCACCAAATAAATGCCAAGCATGGTAACAAATACATTCTAAAGATATACACTGCAGCAGAAAAAAATCATAGCTCTTGCAAAGCTGTTCTTTTTGGGCCAGCTTACTTTATATAACTCATCTTTACATAACTCATCTGATAGTTACTGAAGAATATGATCTGCATTATCTGCTCAATAGATCTTTCTCTCTCAAACATATGAGTCTTATATTTCTCCACAAGGATTAAGCTAACATCAGTCTGACATAGAAGAATATGAAAGAATATAACATTTCAAGATCTATCTAGTCACTGTCATCAGCATTTAAAAACCTTAAGTTATGCAATCCTTGTTTGAATTTCAATATATGTATCTCATTTCATGATATTGTGAATTAAATTATATGATGTGAAAACTTGTACGAGGATTTACATCCAAAATATGCTTTCAAGAGACCTGTGGCCCACAGGAGGAACACTCAATTCAAAAACCTCATTCATTCAGACTAATCTCATATTAAATTCAATAAAATTTACAGGCAAAAAGGTCCTGATCAGCTGTGATGGGCTATCTTTCATACCAAAAAAGGAGAAACTAAGAAACTGATTAATTTACCAAAAAGAACAATGAAAAGTGACTTGGTACCATCCTGAGAAGAATACAGAATAATCAGGGGAACACACCACCAAAAAAAGATATTGATCATCCATCTCTTGAAACATTCAAACAGAGACAAGGTATCCTTGAGCAAGCCTTGGTTTCTCAAGGCACAGGCCATGAGCGACCAAACACAGATTATTAGCAGATACATCTATGAGCATAGATGCAATTCAAGGAACAGAAAGCCAGTAAGTGAACCTAATAGTCCACAGAAGGTCAAATTAGATGAGTAGATATTCTGTGTTCCTTTACCTTAAAATCTATAATCAGTTAATATATGAATTGACATTCAGAATTACAAACCAAGTTACTGCACAGAATTTTAAAACTATTACAGAAACTTGATTTCTGGGAAACAAGGATTTTTACCTTCACAATTAAAAAAACAAGAATTCTGTGCAAAATATGATTCAACAAACATGGGACTTAGATTTTTGTCAAGTTGATACATACTAAGGAATATGTATAATCATTAGCAAGAACAAAAGAGGAATAAAAAAATAAGGCTGAAACTTAAGCATAACACTTTCTAATAGAAAATTTAAAAAAATAAACCAAGAGCATCAGACAAAGGAAACTAACAGTGATAACTCTTATAAAACAGAAAACTCCACCCAAACAACACATTTAAAACCCAAATATCCTGAAAAATTAAAAAAATAACCTTAATTGCTCAAGCACAGAAGACAAGAGGGAGACACTACTGTGCTGGCAATGGCTTTGTACTGGAAAACTACTAAGTACATACATAGTTTTTTGTCATGCAGGAAAGGCAACACTTCTAGGAATAGACATGTAAGCAAATGAACACCAAAATGCTTATACTCACAAGAACAGCAGAGACCTTGCTTGCCTACTCCGATCAGCATATTCAAACAAAGATTACAGTAGGCAGGCTTGTTAAAGTGTTTCAATCTCCATACATGCTGCCCATCATCTTTCACATTCTGCACAGGACATAAAAGAAACAGATTTCACTTAATAAAAAAACCAATGAAATATATAAGTGCCAATAAAAATTGGAGATTGACTCAAGAACATAAAAGACAAGCTGTTACTTCATTTAATACTCTGCACCAGATCACAGCATAATCATTCTAAATACACAGGCAATGATATAATAAAACAAAAATCTTCAGAAGTTCATGGACATCCATGTTTTTCAAAAAGAACTCAGAAAAAAGGTTGCTGTTAACACTGCAGCACAATTCTATCTATAAGATTATAGATAGTGTTAAAAACAAAACTTGTTCTAGACTAATCCTAAAAACAAAGGTGCCACAGGTTTGAAGATAAATCTCCCCCAAACAAACAATAGAAAAGATTTTCTAAAACTACACAGATATTCTTAAGGACTCTCAGACTTAGGAATGTGTATCAACATTTGTGAAGCAGGAAAACGAACCACACCACAATAATATTGTCAGCTTTTATTTATGTTACTCTGTACTGCCAATGATCTATCAAAACCCACGTATTTAGGTGTGAGATTTACATCCTGGACCTCTACTCCAAAAATAGAATTCCTTACTTCTAGGTCCACATTTTTCAGTCAGTTGTAGTTCTACACTCAAAACTTGCATGAATAAATTGATCAACTGCTCAGCACTTACAACTTAGGGGCCCTCTGTAACTTATGTGAACCACTAAAACATTATCAAACCATTTATATTTATGAAAATAAGTTTTTTATTGCAAGATTCTCCTCTTCCTTCTTAATCATTCTGACACCTCACTGTTATTTGAAGGTTTATAAAATGATGTGCACATTACACAGATGTTAAATTAATTCTCTAAATTCCTGGCTTCTTGGCAAGTCTGACTGTCAGGGTTTTTCCTTCTTCTAATCATCAGAAGTTTTGATTAGAAAAAAATAGATTAACCCTATGTAATATCACTTGATTTTATAAAAAATTTACGTTTTACCAAATATAACACCCAGTGGAATAAAGGCAGTTAATGTCTATCAGCTGGAAATGGGCAGCAGTAGTTTGATGCCTCACTGTATATTGCTAAAAATCTACAGTCTTCTCTGTGATGCAATTACCAAAAATTAACTGTCACACAGCTAAAGGAAATCCTACCAATCTCTCTCTCAGAAGCCGTATTAACAGCTGGTTCTTATCCAGTTTCTGATTTCTCACATCAAACTACTACTATCACTTTTTATCATCTATGTACAGTATTCTTGACTAGATTTCCAATAATATGATGACTTTCATTAATCAGGATAGCCAATGTAAATCAGTGGGCAAAAATTTTAATGAAAAATCAGTTTTGCGCTATATTAGCACACACTGAAAAGTTATGTCCTTAAAAATCAGTATTGCTCTGTTCTAGGAGGTAGCTGTTTAAACAAGTCAAATACAAGGAAGACGTCTTCATCCTCATGGGCAAAAGGAAAAATTAATCCTACAGGAAAATCAGCACACTAAGAAATTAAGAATCCATAGTTCAAAGGCAAGTCTAGGCCAGAACACAACTTGGAATATTTCCTAAAAATTATCTAGATACAAAAGGAGCCAAAGTCAGTTGAAATATTTTCTTTTCTCTAGTGAGATATCAGGATCAGAGCCTAAGTGGAGCTCCCCCAATATTATCAGCAGGAGCTCAAATGCCATCTCTGACAGCTGGGCAATGTCAGGGTCCCCTTTCTGCAGAAAAAGCACAGCAGATGCCTAATGTGGGTTTCTCAGGCTGGTGAAGAGTGTGGAAGTTTTCCAATTTCCCCTGAAGAAGCAGAAATAGATTCTGCAGCTGTGAAGCACTAGAAGCCTGTCAAGCTCCTTCATGACTGGCAGCTGAAGAGGATGTATTTCATTAAACAGAGCTCTGTAACTTCTATTTTACTTCCCATCTTACTACATCTTTCACACATTTTTGAAGTATTGTTAAGCTACAATATAGTAGGTGAATTTCGAGTCTTCTTAAAGTAGACAATTATTCAGCAGACAACAAAGACCATGTAAATCCTTCTGAGAAAAAACAGTAAACAATGTACACTTTGATTTTAACATCACTCAGGTCATCAACACACGGTCATAAACCACAAGAACGCAAAATGTGAGCTGACCAGCTTTCCTTATCAAAATTCTTGCGGTTTATGAAAATTAACAGAAATTCATACTTATGCATAGACTTGCCCCTCTTCTACTTCAGTTTTGTGCTACTTTTTAATTTTATTTTTAAAGAATGACCATTACATTTGAATATGTTCCTCCTTATTTGAACAGAACATATGGTCTAACTTAGCTGGCATTTTCCTTATTAGAAAAACAAACAAGTCTTGATGTGGGTGTTCTGCCAATTAAAACACTTAGCTGTGTAACAGACTGCAACCGATGCAAACCTATTACATAAACACAATGCACTTTTGGAAAAGAGCAAATTAAATTTTTGTTCTTGTGCACTGCCAAAAATATGCAATAAAGTGCTGCATATGATTATGCTTGCACGTAACTTTTTAAAACACTCCTAAAGAAAAAAGAATACATAATATGAAATAAAGCCTCCTCAATGCAAGTCTTTAAGTATGTATAAAATTCACAATTCTGACACATCAGTGCGATAGCGGACATTAACTCACTTTGCTTCCATATCCTGCGAAAGAGTTTAAAAACAAATAGACGTTATGAAGATCTCAAAGCAGAACAGGTATAGAAAAAAATCTCTTCTTCACTTCATTATCTTCATTGAAAATCAAACCTCCATATGTCATATGCAGACTTTAACAGTTAATGACAATAGTAACATTTATCTTGTTAGCAACAGTTCTCTTCACTTACGATCCTGACCCTTCTACCATGGATTTGATTTCCAAAACAACTTGACCCTAAAAAGCAAGTCAACCATAGAAGAGTCAATCTTAGAATTAGAGAAAAATTTTATGCTGCCACAGAATTCAGCTACACATCCCTAATATGGTATATTATCAACTTATTTCAGGTTTTTAGATATTTGTAGATAAAGGCAAAGAGATCTTCAGGTTTCAAGTACAAAATTCATGATTTCAAGACTTTAGAAAGATAATGAAATCACAGATAAATTTTGATCCGAGCAAAAACACACCCTCTTAAAACACCTACAGTGTGTCTGAAATACTAGCATTCTCAATTTTTCTGTGAGGAAAGTCAGTAATAAGTATCCAAATGAGAAGGATGTTATTAAGTAGCTGTTATTCTTTCGCTGTTATTTTGCTTTCATTTATTTTAAAAATATATTTACATTTTTTTACATGATTTGTTCAAGACAATTATAGGACTGATCTCTTGGTATTGTTCAGTCAGTGGGAAGGTGAGAACCATGCAGCACCCCCTGTTCATACAAATGCAGTTATGTTCTGTACTTCTTTGATTGGTTCTCAGCAGAGACTTCATCAGGTTTTGCTTTGTTCAATTTACTGGGGGAACAGAGTGGTTTAAGTCTGTTCGGGTTCAACTGGAGAGGGAGCACCTTTGTTCAAGAGATATTCTATTTTAGAGGGCTCCTTACTTCTAATTTCTGAGACACTGGGGGGAGGGGGCAAGTGGATGTTTGTGTGTTGGACAAAGCAAAACAAAACAAAAACCTTTCACAGCCTTTATCCATGCAGTCAGCCAGAAATAAAAAAGAAAGCACTAGTGGGAAAATTAAATTGTTTTTAAAAGCTTCATAAGTAGCCAAAGTATGAAGTTTCCCTGTCCACAAATTTGTAGCCATCTGTCAACTGAAGAGACTCCAATACTGCAGAAATTAAGTTGTAAATAATGCTGAATTTATATATCTGCATGAAATAGTCTTTATTTTACACCTTAAACACAGAGCAGCTACTCCTGACTTTTCCTGGGCTTCTATAAACATAAAACAAAAGGAAAAGCAGGACTGTAGTAAGGAAAGGCATTTGCAAACTTCCTGCAAGGAAGTGGGAGCTAGCACAGCATAAAAGTCGGCAGCACTGTCAAGAAAACAGATGAGCACTTTTTCAGCAGCTCCTGCTACCAAAGTCTCACAAAGCATTAACATTGTGCTCTCTGGTGGCAGTGCCGTGAAACGATTCTGGTTAAACAGTTCCCCTTACCATTTTGGAGGAATCTGCGTCCAGCAGGGAAGGAACGGGCGCAAAGTGGGTGAGCCACAGCTTCTAGCAAAGGCTTGAGTCTGCCGTATGTACACATGGAAATAGCACATGGTGCACTGGCACGCCAGTCTTATAGAAAAGTCACGCACCATACTTCAGACAGGTCTTAGAGAAATGTCACTCGGGACAATAAAAGGCCAGACTGCCCTCCTTCCTCACTGACCAAAAGAGAAGTCTATGAAACTGTTCAGCACGTATTTCAGTCTTCAGTCTGAGAGGGACTACACATAGTACAACATATCCCACTCCAGACTTGCAAATGATGGCACATCTCCAGTTTGGTTTCACTTGAACACACTCAAGAGCTCAAATAGTACAGCAATAATACTGTAATATACAATGCAAGAAGAAGTATTTCCAAATTATGGACTCATACTTGACTATTCCATTCCATATTTTTTAAAAAAAGAATTTAAATAAAAAGATTTTTAAATTATTTGAGTGCAATCACATAATATTTACTGCCTGAGGATCCAAACCAAAATTTTCTTATGGTTTGATTGAAGCACAGTCACAATTCAACACAAAGGTTTGTCCTGTTGAAATTTATACTGATTTAAATGTGAACTATGTTGAAAATTACAATTGGTGACTTAAAAGAAATGTATATTCACCTGGTTACCGATTACTGATAACTTTTTGAGGCATTTATGAATGTTCAATATCTCTCTCACCTTAAAGCAGCTTTTTAGCAACTGTACAGTACAAGGTGTAGTGCAACCATGACATCTTGTGGCCAGTGGTGAGGATATAAAATACTTTCCTAAACCACGAGATTTCTTTAAGCTTCAGCACTTATGAGCTTGTATTTTATACCTACTTTTTGTACTGTCACTGCCAGAGGTGGTAGTAATGATCCATTACAGGAGAAGTGAGACCAAAATATCTGGCATTACCTTACAAGAGAAGTCAAATGTTTTTATCCTAACAAGTACAAGTGTAACAAGTAAAAGTGTACAAGTGAGGAACTTCTACCAAAAAGCAGAGTACAATGCATATGGCTAACAAAACCCATCATTAAGAGGCTTTTTTGGCTCAGATTACAAAGGAAATTTTAAGCAATGTTAGGAAAGTCAATAGAGTAACACTCCACCTTCACTTACAATGATAAGCTAAAATTAACGCAGAACGAAATAGAAGGTCAGAAACCTTTTTTGGTAGTGGTTTAATAGGGATTACTGGTTGATGTTCTATCTCTTGTGTTCAAACATTGGAGAGGCGGCCAGAACAACACTGCGGGCTGAGGGAAGTTGACCATCGCTGCTGCTTCTCATCTCTGGGATCTGTGTCCCTGCCTCTCGCCAGGGCTGTCCGATCTGCTCCTGCTGCAGCTCCTAAGTTGCGCAGGGTGGAGACAGATGAGCAGGAAGTGCTGGGGCAGCCCTGCTCGTCCCTGCGTCGGCTGCCCCACCCCACAGCTCTCCCCTTCCCTCTCCTACCCTCCCTCTGCGCGTCTGCCCCATGCATCCTAGAAGGGATCCNATCCCTGCGTCGGCCGCCCCACCCCACTCCCTCTCCTACCCTCCCTCTGTGCGTCTGCCCCATGCATCCTAGAAGGGATCCCCCAGGCCAGTCCGGTACCGACTGTTTCTGTGTTTATGACACGGCAATAAACATCTACGTCCAAAAAACCCACAGCACACGTAGTACTCCTGCTGCTCGGAAGAAACTTTTTATGTGGGGGAGTGAGGGGGGTGCCGGTGCCAGCACAGGGATTGGATTCTGACGTCAAGAGCCCGTGCCACTGGCATCAAGACACGTTGGGCTATGTCGCCCATGTAACCCCAGTGCCGGCAAAGCTGAAACACGGTGCCGATTCAGTGGCTCCGCTCCTGTCCACTTGGCGTTTGAATCTCCCATCCGCCTACACCCTGAAGTCGGCATTGGCAGTGGGAACCGTCCCCCACCTTTCACCGGTTCGCAGCCACGCCGCGCTTGCAAATAGTGGGCCGCGAATATGTGAGGGATCACTGTATTTCCTCTGTAGTTAATATTTTCATTTTCTACAAGAAATTCTCATTTTGCAATAGAGAATTTCTTGAAAATAATCCCTGAAATGGTACCAATTAAACATCAGAGTAAGAATTATGGGTCTTAACAATAAAGGTTTTAGTGCACAGAACAATTTCAATGACTTCTAATTGCAAAAAGGATTGTTATACAAGTACAAATGCATTATACATGTAAACAATCACAAGGTCTTTTTTCTAAAGCAAATTTGCAAATAGTATGTGTATGTATGTATCACCAAAGAAAAAGAACCAATTAAGTTCTTATTTAAATTCCTTATCTTGTTTTTAGCACATTAATTGCCTTGTAAAAAGTATCAAAACTTGAATACATTGTTTCTATCACAGAACGTTTTCAGAGCTAAAACTCTGTATTTCTAAATTCTACATTCTCAGCAACTCCAAAATCAAATCTTAGGAGGAAATAGAGCATAAACTGCAGAAAGATGAAACAAACTGAGTATTTAGGTTGATTTCCTAGGGAAATGAGACTCTTCCATGGTCTGCATCCTTTTATCTCCCTGACTTAAATTGCACCAGCAACTTAGAAATCAGTCTAGTAAACTCAAAGAAATTTTAAAGGGCACTAGAAGTGACAGAAGAGTCCAGGAAAAAAGGTGGAGAGAAAAGCAGGAGAAGGAGGGGCAGAGAGGGAGAGTGCAGAAGGGAAATCAGGCAGATTTCCTTGTTATTGCTTTGGCTTGGTAACAGGTGGCTACCTAATACTTGTAGTAATAACCTAATATTATCCTTATTTATAGGGAGATTACTGATGAGGTCACAGAGCAAAGACCATGGATCTCTGAGAGACCAGGCTGTCTCAACACCATTGCTCATAAACATTAATTCATTCATTCTTTTATTTGTATACAATATAGTTTCATACTTCACTTAAATACTTTTTTCAGTTATTGTAAGTAAATAATCTAATACAGTATGTAATCAAAATTGATTGAAAGGCCCGAATAATAATATGGAACGTTTACGACATCTGACCTTTCCATATAGCTGCACTATATATTAAAGTCAGAATTAAGTAGAAAAACTGTAGTTGAATTCTGAAAGTACTATGACAAATCTGCAGCTGAAATAAAATATCACAGCTTCACTGATATTAGCGTAACAATGCTAACATTCATTCATACAAGCCCTATACAAAAGGTAAACATATTACAGTGCTAATGGAAGCCAACTCAAACTGGTATCATAATTTATTTAAATAAATTTATACACAAATATACGTTTATTTTTATATCAATTCATTTAAATAAACTAGAGAGAAATTTTTTAGTCACTGTCATATTAGACCAGCTCTGAAATTGATCTCTTGGATTTAAAATTTTGTCATTGTTGAGTCCAGCAGAGAACCAAAGCATACTTGGCTAAAGGTAAAAGAAGGTGTCAGAATCGATTGGTTGGTTTTGGTTTCTTGAACGTTTTTGTTTGTTTTAGGGGTTGTTTGTTTTATTTGCTGTGGTTATTCGTTGTTGTTTGTTGGGGTTTATTTGCTCTGTTTTGTTGCCTTTGTTACTGGGGTTTTTTCCTCTTATTTTCAACATGTGAAGACTACCTGGACATACCTAAACAGCACAACCGGGTACTTTTCAATGCCCTAAAGTACAGTTTGATTTGATCATTTAGAACTGTGTACAAACAGAAGTAGTAAAGTTTTGCTGGTTTGACTAAAATTTAAAACCTTTGCATTTCTCTACATATTATGTGAATTGTGAATGGTTTAAAAAATTCAGCAGTTTTAAAAAATCAAAAGAGAAATGGGAGTCCTTTTAAAGGGTGCCATCATATCCTAGTGAATCATAAGTAAATGACAAGCAAATCAGCTCTTACATAAGTAATGGACTTTATTCACAGTAAAGTAGAATATTAAAAAAGCAAATAACAAACTATGGTTATAGATCACAAATTTCTTTTTAATGGCATTATAATATTTTTCCACGACTGTACATTTATGTCTGTTAAATGCATCAATTACTAGGAATACTCCTGATGACAGAAACACTGACAAGTGTTGATAGCAGGCTACAGAATTTTGATCACTATTTACGTATTTTCAGTATTTCCATGGTAAAGCTACATGCAGTAAGATAAATACCTAATAACTAGTAAAAATACTCAAAAGGATAAAATGTCTGATAATATAGACTCTTTCTACTAGCTTTTGCTTTAATAAACCTCTACAGAAGGATCTGCATTAATTTATGCCAAAATTTAAGGAGTTTCAAATTTAGAAAGAATAGAATGTAAGCCCTGAAAAATACTCCCAGAACATCTACATTACCTGTCACAAAAGAAAAATCTGTACTGAAAACGACTATCAGTTATCTGCTATACTAATTTCTTGAGAGTATTTCCCGCCATTAGTTTAGAAAAATTATGTGGAAATAATGGAATTCAGCCTAACAGATACCTGTTTGATGACAGGGAAGTAATTTAACATTTTTGTTACTCAGTCTCACATATAGAATTAGGGAACTGAAAGTTATCTTCAATGCAGATATTTTCCTTGCAATTTGATTAATAAGATTTTGCAAGACTTACAGATCTTCTATTAAAAAAAACTGGACAGAGCACTCTTTGTGCTAATAAAATACCGTGAAGCAAGTACAGCTGTCTAGATTTAGTTCAAGTCATAGTACTATATAGGGAAAATGAATATTATTTGTTATTTCATCTCAATATCTGAAAATAACTTAAGACAATATGAAATAAAAATGTTTTCTTTCGAAGAAGAAAAAAGCACTTAAAACAGATGCATGTGTTCCAAATTAGCTCAGATACAGGACAGCAGGTGGCACTGGCAACATGCCGGTTTTAAAACAGCTGCACTGAACTGGTACAAAATTGATCATATTACATCTATATTATCTTTAATGTGAAGGTGCAAATGTACAGAACATAAGCTCATTCATAACACTTTATCCTTTAGTGTGTTCAGTTTATTAAGGTAGTTACAGAGATGAAATATTTTCACAACGATGTCTCATAACAGGACAAGAGCCAATGGCCAGTAATTGCTGCAGAAGAAATTCCATCTGCACATAAGAACAAATGCTCTTTCCCTTGAGAACTATTAACACTGTGAGAGTTTGCTCACATAACTGCTGGAATCTACTGCACTATTAAGGCTTGACAGGGCCTTGGATAACTTAATCTGCGGCTCTGCCTTTAATAAGAGACTGGACCAGTAGATGCACACAAGTTCTCTCCAACCTATATTGTTCTTTGAATTACTACAGTTAAACCACAGAATCCAGGACCATGCTGAGAAGCCTAGACACTGCTCCAAAACAGCTGCAACATACACAGTAAGATATTCTTAACAGATAATACTACATCTAGGAATTAACCACATGCTCTTATCAGGTCAAATTAATCAGCTTTCACAGAATCACAGAATCAGTAAGGTTGGAAAAGACCATAGAGATCATCAAGTCCAACCTATCACCCGTTACCTAATCTAATCTAGTCAAACCTGTTACTTAACCTGACCTGTTGCCATCCTACTACCAACACCTCATCCTACCCTAATATCTAGATCATGTCACCAAGAACTTCATCCAACCTTTTCTTAAACACCTCTAGGGACGGCGACTCCACCACCTCCAGCTCCAGAGCCAGCTCATTTGGTGTGCCTTCAAACATGCTAATGTAACCCTGGTTTTGAAGATATGCTTTTGTTCTTTGCATGTCATACAGCTATACTAAAGAAAAGTAAATCAGTCTTCTTTACATAGGCCACAGAGAAACTAACCTGATGGCCACAGCTCACATGCAAGTAGAGACTTGACATTGTTATGTAATACTTACATTCTCTAACCCAAGGAGGACTAAGAGTGGGATTGTTGTCATTCCTCCTTGGATCCACTCTTCTAGAGAAACAGTGCCATCATGATCATAGTCAATTTCTTCCATCATTTCATGAAGAATCTACAATTTAATGAAAAATCTGATAAATTCTAATGTTTTATTATTATAATATAGCAACATTTTCTTAGAGTATGTGCAGACCTCCAACTCCCTCATCTGCACACAAAAAGGGAAATATTATTTGTATGGCACTTGTAGTAAAATGACTATGGACAGCTCAGAAAATGAAGTGTCATATTCCTATTTATATTTTATTATCATCTAAAGGCCCCAAACCAATTTAGGTCCCTTGTGTGCTTACTTTCAGTTACTTTTAAGAAATTTTCAGGGAAACAGTTGTGTTATAAAAGTTAATTATTATATATGTTGAAAAAAACCTCTTAAACTGTGGCAAGAATGTTTCACAGATCAGATTTAATCAGCAAAATATTTTAAAAGATGTTGATTGGTAGTGTCATAGTGGAAGACAAACTATTCTTATTTCTTTCTGACTAACATAGTTGCATGTTGACATCAAATATCACAAAATGCTGTCTTTAGCAACATTAACAAAAAGTGATAAAATGGACACTTACTGGACTCAGTTCAGTAACATCCCATTCAAGGTATTCTGCAACATGCATCATTTGAGCAATGATATTTTCCAGCTCCTACAGATGAATGAAAAGTGTGATCAATATTCCTAATGAAATATCCTTTACACAGGAAGCTGTCCGCTCAGGTGAATCTGCTTCGTGGGCAAAACATCAGGCATAGAATGCAAAGCATTCAGGAAGGTGGAAGGCAGCCCCACAATCAAAGTAATTGAAAGTGGTCATAGATTCTTCCTTCCTAGTGTTATGGGGAGAGCCCTTTTGTTCTATTGTAAAATTTTTCTCCTTTTTATTGGAACAGACGATAGGGTTTCCTTTCTTTTCTCCATTCCCTCACCTGCAAGGCATGTGGCATGGGGAGGGCTTTCTTCTTTTTACTGGACAAACAATGGAGGATTCTTTGTCTTATTTTCCCTTCCTGGCAAGGCATGTGACTAGGGGAGAGGCCCGAGGGCAGCGAACATTTTGCGTGTGAATTACTCTCTTCATACGTTTTTGTTATTAATAATGTTGCTGTTATTATTCATAAATGATCTCATTGCTGTTTCCAGTAAATTGTTCTTATCTCAACCCACAATCTTTACCTTTTGCACCTCCAATCCTCCTCTCCAGCCTGCCACAGCAGAGGAGTGAGCGAGTGGCAGCAGGATTTGGAGTATCTCAGTGTGAGAACTAAATAGAGGAGTACCATTCCTAAAACATGACATATGTATCTAGTCATCGAATTCACATTTTGTATTGCCTAAAATTATGATACCATATTTACTTATAATTTAGCTTCCCTATTTCCCTGTCACTTATGGGAATCACTTCCTCTTCTTAGCAATCCACTCTATGCTGTCTTGTTTCCAGAAGATACAAAAAAAGGAGGAAAAATGCCTAATAAAAAAATAAAAAAGAAGGTTGCGAATAAAATACTTTTCTGTTAGCTAACAGAAAAAATTAGTTATGTTTTTCTAATTATTGCTATATCTCTGATTTTTCTTCAAACATTTTGTTGGGCTACTCCTTAAAATTTTACCTGCAATATTGTTCCTCCACTCTCTATAATAATATGGAAGTTCTGACATCTTTCCACATAAATCCATAGTATGACTCTCATACTTTCTCTTTTTAATAAAATCTTTACAAATGGTCCTTTCCTACACATATCCCAGCAGCACACTAGAATTTTTGGTATCACATTAATGTGTCTCCTACAATAATATGATTAAAAAATCCAAAGACTATAAATTAGGAAGGACTCAAAGACAGCACTGTCAGCATTTGAGAATTTACACAGCAGTACAAGCAGCAGCTCATTGGAAAAGAAAACTCAAGAGTTACTCTTCAAATGGATGACTTTTTATCAACTATACTTTATATTACTTCTAATAATCCAGGATAAATATGAACATGATTCAGAAAAACGTAGTTTTGTATAAGTATGTCATTATGACATATTCTTACAGTGGATCAAAATACAGAAATAACATTACCGAACTGTCCAGGTATCCATTCCCATCTGTATCATACAAGCGAAACATAACTGAAAAGAGAAAAGGAAACTTGGTCAGAAAACATAGTAAACACTTTTTTTTTTCCCCTCATAAAAACCAACTCCAAAGAAAAAACACAAAACCCGAGTTTAAAAAAAAGGGCAAATACAGTGAATCCCTACTGCATCGTGACTTCTCCATTAAGACCCCACCCATTTGCGAAGCAAATTTTTCGCAATTATGATTCAGCCGTCTGCGACTTGAGCCGCCCGAGACATGCGCAGTTGACTCTGCTCTGCCGACGGGCGGTGCCACGGTGCCTGTGGGGCGGGACTCACCCCNTGCTGACCAGAGCTCAGGGACATCCCTTCCCCGCTGCGGAGGCAGGGCGAGCACATGCGGGGCAGCGCAGGGCCCCTGGGGCCAGCGCAAGCACCAGGGCCAGGCCAGGGGGCTGGGGAGGGAGCAGTGGCGTGAGGTTTGGGCTGCAAGTACACACGGTTGCAGCAGCCACTCAGAAATGGTTCCCTTTGCTCCCCCCGGCTCACAGAGCCCGAGGGGAGAAGCAGAAAATTGTCCACAGAGCCTCAGAGTTCCGCGGGGTGGGGCAATGGGTGTGGCCTGCATGCATGTTAACGACCTCCACCTTTGCGAGTTTAGCGTTTCGCGACGCCCTTGGCATGTCCCGTTCCTCGCGATGGATGGGGTATAACTGTATTAACATTTTCTTTTAATGATCACACAAACTGTAGTCCCACCAAACAAGTTGTATTCTGTGAGAGGTTCACTCAAAAACTGCCCTGTCATAGTACCTCCAACAAGAGGTACAATATTAGCCAGACAGTGTAATTTCACCTTTTCCACACAATCACCCCAACAGCTAATTTGGTCTGTGAATTTAATTTTGGTTCCTTCTAGAGATTATCCATATTCATGGTGAATAGCACCAAAAGGCCCTTCTCTGTTGTCTCCCCAAATATTAGATAACAGGCAAATGTTGATAAACCTGCTTAACAACGCTATTCTACTCACTTGGTTGCAGCTATTACTATTCAATAGTGATATTACTTTAGAGATTATTTTCTAACCAACTAAATGAAACATAGGGATAATATTTTAAGTATCTAATCATTCAAATCCAACCATAAGTATTCTCCAAGGACCATATTTACTTCTTCAATTTGAAAATCTATTCCCAACATTTCGGGGAGTCACCCAGAGAGGAAGGTGCATTTTGACAGTATTCAGAAAATACACACTTTCAAGATTATGATTTGATTCCAGCCTTAAGAGTAAGTTCACCATTACCAAGATATTTGATAGCAGTCTACTCAGCTAATTATATACTGCATCACACTGTAGAACAGAAAGTAGCCTGCAGTTTTGGTAGGAATACAGTTAAAAGACTAAAGCTGAAATACAGAAGCCTACATATACCTACTTTCTGGGAGTTTGTCAGAGTTCTGAAATCTAAACATCCACTATCCCCTTCAAAAGCACTAGTTTTTTACCACTAGACCTCTATTTTATGGGTGAAGAAGTCAACCCATGTAGACTAGGTTCCAGGGCACTGCAATGACCTAAACTGACAGCAAAACCAAGAAATTTGCTTACAAACTGTCTTGTCAGATACCTTTGGAAACGTAACATATGACCTATTTAGCAGTGAAGAATTCCATCACATTGGATCCACAGCAAACACAAATTTTGCAAACAAAGTTTATCATAATTTTCAAGAAATACTATAGTGAGAAGTGATAAAAAATTTGTCGCAAATAGTAAAGTTCGGAAAGAATTTGATTATTTTTGGACTTACAGAAAAACATATTTAACTGTTCTATGGATTGGCTTGCTTCCATTATATTCTCCATCTTGGGAATAAGTTGTTCATCTAACTGTGGGGAAAAAAGGTGAGTACCATACTGCTCTACCATTTCAGCAATTTTTGCCACTACACTGCACTTTTCTTAAGAGCTGTAATATGAGATTGATTATATTTACTGTGGTGGATGGTTTCAAGCCACAGCAATCCATTATTCATTAGTTACAGGCTAAGAAAAACCTATAAAAATCTCTTTCTTTGCCTGGAGTTACAAAGAAGAAACGTTTCAGCACAAAACAACATTTAATGCCAAAAGCCACACGAGATTGGTATGTCTCTGCTAATAGGCCTTCTACCAAAGCTTCTCAGAGCTTTACAGATAATATTATCTGGCAAAGGTACTATTAAGCATTCATACATCCCAGAGGGATGAATCACTGAATCACACAGTGATAAAGTTCAAATCATTTGATTCTCTTTTTTTCCCCCTTAACATGAATCAGTAGCTCTAATCAGTCATTTAGAACAAGACATTAGCAAAATTATAACTATTTCACATTTGTAGCAAACAAAGCTTTCCAATTGGGTAGTGAAAAGGCTCAATCTGGGCTCTTGGCTAGACTTTGAAAAACTATGCTACTGGTCTGACATGCAATCTCTTTTCTATTCATACCCTGCTTCATATTCTTGCTGATTTATACACTCTAGGAATCAAAAAAAACCAGATCAAAACACAAAACCAACAAAATTATAAAAACACAATAGAAGCTCTGATACAAACTACACAGCCCAAGTCAATCTTTGATATTTCTTTTCTCATTCCCTTACCTGATAGCACTGACTGACCATTCAATTTCTATTGCTAGACAACGATATGACCTTAAAAAGGTAACTTATATTCTTCCACTGTACCTCTGTGAGGAATGTTGGAGATTTTCTTTATATTCAAGATATACATAGATTATGAATAATGGATATGCTGAGTATGTCAAACAGGTGAGGTTCATACTGCTTAAGACATTTAGAAATACACTGTTAATAGGCTAGAAAAATCCATTTACCTGATGGAATATTCGTGTATCTATCAAAATATGTAGATCATATAGATCCAAAATGTAAATATTATTTTCTCTTAGCGTATTTTATTCTCCAGCTAATATCAGATTATATTTGAAAGTAACATTTTCATTTTCTGCTTGTCCTGAATGAAGTTTCCAAACATTCAGCTATGATTCATTTTTTCCAATTTTTGTAAAAAGAACAAATCAGAAAAAAACCCCATGATTAGGAATTAGTATTAATATTGTTGACTATAGAAAAAGCCACTTTTTTAGTTTAATTGCTACAAATTTATAATTTACCTAACAGCCACAGGACCTACTGCTATAAAACTATTTCAGACAAAGAGTTACATTACAGTGATCCTCCGCGTAGTTGTGATCCACAATGTGTGGGATCTGAATGGTTGCTGTTGATTTTCCAGCAAGCTGCAGGACCAGGCGTGTGCACAGAACACGCAGAACCTACCGCGAACCCAGTCTGCTCATGAATATGTAAAATTGGTCCCAGCCAGGAGCCACAGCAGTGTAAGTGTGTGGTTTTGCACGGCTAGAATTGTCCTCCACTGGGCTACAAGATGGGGTGACAAGGCTGCCATTGTGTGTGTCTGTATGTGAGAGCAGGAGGCACCTTCCCCCATCCCACAGGGGCTTCCACCCATGCCATGCCGGGACAGGCGGGAAGGAGCTGGAGAAGGTGCTGGTGCAGTTACGGGTGCAGGCAACGGGGGCCCTCAGAGTGTCTGCATGGTTGGCATTGTTCTCTGCCAGGCTGCAGGTGAACTGTGTGTGTCTGTGCATGAGGCACCTACCCCCCCAACCCCTGCGGTGCCCTTTGTGTGCCCACAGTTAGGCAGGTCCCGTGGCCGGGGCCTGGTGGAGCCCAGGGGCCGCGCCCGCCGTGGTCAGCACTTGGCCAGCGCTCGCCTGCCCTGGCACTCACCCTGCAGCCTAACGCAGCAGCCACCCACCCCCCTTGCCGGAGCACAGCCAGGTTGGGCAGGACTCAGGCATAATGATGCCCATAATTATATGTAGCAAATAATAATATGCAGTAAATGCAAATGACCTTGAATATAAAACATGTAAGTACCACACACTTACAAGATCATTCTCTCTCACTCCTAAATCATATAGAACATAGTCTTTTGCACACATAGTCCCTATTGCAAGAAGTTGATGGAAGAGACCCTACATTATAATTATCACCTGCTCATCTATCTCTCCTCCATTTCATCATACCAATTCCTGACACCAAGGGAGACAATTAATCTCCATTTCATGGTATGGTTCATGCATTGAGCTCTTCAGAGCTCTGGTAAGTCTTGAATAACTTGCTACCATGAAACAGTTGTCACACTGTAAGATAATTTCAGCCCTAGGAACTCAGTTTTTCTGTGTTTGTGTTCTGAATGAAAATTCACATACACATTCTCATACTCTAATCATGTGATATCAAACTAGTATTACCAAATGTGGTGTATGACTCCTTATAATCAAAGCTGAGTCAAAGGTATCAATCTTACAGTATGAAGGTGCCATTTTAAGCTAACTACAGGTAATGAAACGTCAAGATATTTCAACAACATACAGTCAGAAAATCACAGAATCACAGAATATTATGAGTTGGAAGGGACCCACAAGGATCATCTAGTCCAACTCACCATCTAACACCCGTACAGAGACCGAAAGCACATCCCAGAGTGGTAACACAACCTAGTTCCCTCACAGTCTAGCAGGCCACTCCGAGCCGGAAGGGACCCAGGATCATCCAGCCCTACACCCCCTAGCTAGACCATGTCACTAAGCTCCTCATCGAGTCTTCTCTTAAACACCTCCATAACACCTCCATGTAATGAATTTCTTATTCTGGCAGAAGCAGTCAATTGTTTATACGTTTTATCACACTGAATATGATAATATCCATGTTAGAGCCTGATCCCACAGATCTTTTATAGACAGATCTGTTATGTATATTGAAGTATATCTGATCTCAGTAAGGACTATATGACTGGACTGGGTATTTATCCATATGAAAAAATGACTTCTAAAATTCCATAATAGGGAAAGATATTTTCATCTTTTTTTCTCCAATTCACAGTTATTTTTCAATAGATAGAGGCATTGAACTTTAATGACTCAAGCATCTAACTAAAAAAACCCAAGTACGTTAATTTCTAACTTCCAATGTCAAACACTCATTCCCAACAGTGAAGCAGATTTGGATCCTTCTTGGCTTTTCAGTATTCACTAACATTATAGAGCCCATAGCCTATATCAACAACTCTTCTTTGTTTGAATTCACTTGTTTAGTACAGATTATTCACCCTATACATATCAGATCAATGTATTTTGTCAGATCTACTACTCAAGAGATGACAGTATAGAAAAGACTATTGTAACTACAGAATGTACAGTCCTTAACTCCCATCTTAACAAGTACTAGATGGAACAAATTGAGTTAAAATCTCATCAAATTAATACTATTAGCAAGAATTAAGAAATAAATTCTGTAATAACAGCCATCTAGAACCATATTTTCATAACCCAGCTGGCCAAAACTGGTTCTTAAACTCAGAAATAGAATATTTTAAGACTTGTGGAAAGAAATATATAAAATTAACTTTAAAAAAGAACATACATTCTAGCTTGTCTTCAGGTCTTCCTCTTTCTAGCAGTGATAAATAGCAAACAATATCTTTCAGCTGGATCATGTCTTGTAAATTTAAGTTGGCTGGAGTAGGAGGTCTGGATGTTGAGGTACCTTTGTTAAGCCTCAGACCTGGAAATGCGAAAACAACAGCCTCTGTTAGACTTAACATATAAGTAGAAAATGAAAACATAGCTCTTGCATACATTCACCTTTGGTTTAGGCGAACCTTAGACACTAACTGAAGATATTTTAGTGTCAAACTCTGCTAACACCCAAGTGTACTGTTACCCCAAAACCACAGCCAGATGTGTGTCAGTACAGTGCATATTTAAAACATGGAAGCCTCAGTGACAGACTACTGAGAAAATAAACAGAGTTTAAATAACTGCTCAGACACTATGTCTAATCGCAGCTCCAGTGTACCACTTCAAATGCAAGTTTCAAAATGGCCAAACTTTTTTTGTTTCAGGACAATATTAGCATAATAAGCCCTGATGATATTATTGGAATCTGAAGGATGAAAATGAGAAAAACTGGGAAGGACAGCAGAACACAGAGAGAGCAGTAATAAAACTTTCTTTACAAGTCTGTTACATTTCTCACTGATTTTAGAGGTACTAAAGATTAAACTTTGCAAAAGCGTACACTGTTCTTAAGTATTTTCTGTAACTAATTCAGAATAGACTCATAATTGCACACATAACCTACATACACAATTTCTCTCATGCATTTGTCTTGAACAAGTCAATTACTGTAGCAAATGGAAACAGAGTTTCAGTGTGTTTTTTTCCACCACCTCTATCTTTATCTTGAAATACCTCATTGCAATCTGAAGAAATCTTTAAAGTCTACATGTTACAAGGTAGGGCTACATTGAAAAAGACACACACGTTAAAACAATAAAATTTGATAAATAAGAGCAAATTGCCATGCAGAAAATGCATCTTGGAATCAAGTTCATGTTCATGGTTTCAGGCAAATAATAAGCACAGAATCAATATTTCAACGAATAAAATATTTAATAGGGTAGTGTTATATTTAATGAGCTTGCATGTCAGTTAAGTGTCATTAAAATTAAGACATGAAAATTAAGAACATTATAAAATGTTCTTCAAATAAGATGCAAGCTTTAATCACACATTTGACACAAATAGTTCACATTCCAGTCATGTGAACCTTATTCGTAGACTAAAAAGTATTTTAAAACTTGGGATAACTCTTCTCAAAAACATATAGTCTTGAAATCCAAATAAAAGGAAATACAAATTTTAAGGTATCTTTTAACTTCATCAGCTTAATTTATCTCAGCTGCAAGGTACAGGTTAAATTATTACTTCTTAATCAGAGGTGGGAAAGGTTGGCTGCAATGTGCTGACTTACAGATGACTCACAGTGCTGCTGCTTACCTGGCATCTGTTTCCATCTGTCTTCAGACACCTTAACTGAAAATACAATTTATAAACAAACATGAATGGACCAAAAGACAGAAAGTGAAAAACAAATATGTACTAGAGAGATTGATGAACTCTACTACCCTCCATGTCATCTTCTCTAGCTCTCATGTACCTTTCCACTTTCCAGAAGAATGTCAAATGTTTAAGACGAATTTGTTTTGCAGTACAGTCAGAGTTTTTTTACCTATTGGTAACATTTGAAAATTACTAGATATCCGAGACCAAAGTTTTCTGCAATTTCCATTTGAACACCAAAATGTACTACTGCAGAGTTTTTTCCCTTTAAGTGTTACAAATTCTCAAGATGCAATATTTAGTTTAAATCTTGTGCAACTGAATTACAATACAAACAGTATATTTTCAAGCACAAATAATTCTTGCATGCGGTGAACTGAATTGCCTCTCTGAACATGTTTTCGATATAAAAATTTATCAAACAGTCCTTCTGGTATGAAGCTAAATACATACAGAAGATTCCTAAGCCAGTAGCACATTGTATGATTTCTACAGTCCTAAGTAACGGAAAAAGATGAACCCTAACTACAAACTGGCAAAAGTTAGTGTAGGAGAAAAAAATTTTAAGAGGTAGCACTACAGTAAGAAACTCAGCATATCGTTTAAACAACAGCAATAATAATAATAACTTTAACAATTATAATAATCATTATTATAATTTCACCACACATAAGAATAAAATATATCAGAGAGAATTATGGCAGAAGTGAAGAAAGCCAAGTATGGCCTATACTTGGAAGAACTTAGTTGTAAATCTGGCAATGACCTAAAACCAGTTGTCATCATTTCAACACATGAAGTGTCAAACCTATAGAAATACCATGTACCAGAATGATAAAAGATGATTCTTTTTTTAATACTAGCAGTCAGAAAACATATGTGAAAACACAGAATACTAAATAAATAAATAAATATGCACCATTATATGAAGCAACATAGCCTTGATGTGGTGAGCAAGCTTTGCTAGCAGAAGGTTTTCCTAGCAAAGTCTAAATTCAGTTAATATGACCATAATCACAGAATCAGTAAGGTTGGAAAAGACCACAGAGGTCATCAAGTCCAACCTATCACCTATTACCTAATCTAGCCAAACCTGTTACCTAACCTGTTGCCATCCTACTGCCAACACACCATCCTACCTATCACACACTACCCTAATATCTAGGTCATGCCACCAAGTAC
>WEKX01025140.1:214466-228742 GCA_013390025.1 Pitta sordida
CATCTCTGGTAAGCCAGGACTGTTGGTAAATTATGCAGAGTGGCTTGGCAAGTTCATCTGCTAGTTCTTTCATCACCCTCGGATGGATCCCATCCGGTCCCATGGACTTATGAGGGTCCAAGCCACTCAGCAAGTCTCTGACTACCTCCTCTTGGATTACAAGGGGGTTATACTGCACCCCAACTCCTTCCATCAGCCTGCTGGTCCAGTTGTCCTGCAGGCAGTGTGTCTTACTGTTAAAAACAGAGGCAAAGTAGGTACTAACAACTCATTGTTACTTCCTTACATTTAAAAACAGCAGAAGCAGTTTTCGTAACAGTGAAAACAGGACAGACTAAATCTATCATATTTACAGATACTACAAGAAGATTCCTGTTGTGCTGGCTGACTAAGCAAATATATAGAGATTTTCCCAGATCTCCAGTTACAACTGAATTCTTCCTCTTGAAGAACCCATACTCAACCAGTATGTTGTGGAAATTTCTCTGAAGCTTATGGCATCCTTCACTTTACAAGAAAGCTCCAAACAATAAGGATTTGCTCTGCCAACTCCCATTACTTTCAAGAAAATCCCTTCCTTCAAAAAGCCATTTAAAGAACCAGGATAAAACAAAAAATTCAGTCCAAGAATTATCCTCATAATAATATTCTTAGAATAATATAATAAAAGCCAGTTACAGTTATGCATCTTGCAAAATATAAGAATATAAAACCAAAGCAACACTAGTTATATGAATATAAAAATGGCATCTGCTAAAGGTAATACCTTATAGCTCCTATTTTGTGTAAAATAAAATTCTGGAAAAAGAGAGAGAGAGAGACTATGCCTTTTGTGGCAGATTGGATTTTGTGGAAAGGTAACATCTGGGCCAGGCAGGCAAAGGGTGAAACATCAGTGACAACCAATCCTTCTTTCAAACTTGTCTCCACAGCATCCCTGCTGTCAAGGAGGTATAACTGGCTAAGTGTATATGGCATGGTAAGGAAGGCTGGAAATTAGCTACAGACCCCAGATTCAGACTCTTGAGACATTTCAACCACATCTAAAGACAACCTACTTTGAGCAACTGCCTGATCCATTAAGGAAAATGGTGATGGAGCAGACAAAAGGTTTATTTGAGTTATAAAGAATGATCTGCACTCAGCTGAAGAACTGTGGCAAGGCCTAAAAGTACCTCCACAGAGCACTGTAATTCCTTCTTTCCTAGCTGCTAAAATGCTTAGTGGCTCACTAAGCATTCTGGAATGTTTATCTCTTTTTCCATGATACAGCCATACCTTGGTAATTCGCACTGCCATATTCACAGCCCAAGTGATACACAGAAATTTTTTTCTGCAACCCTTATCAGTGATTCGTGGATCAGTGTATAGTTCTGTGGGATGGTGTGGTGCCATGGCAGCTGGCCCCTGTCCTGGCCAGCCACCCACCCCTGCCAAGAGTGAGGAAGTCTTAAACTGTAACACATGGACCCACATGGCCTGGACTTGCCAGAGCATGTGTGCATATGCATAGCCTCAGACAAAGCACTCCTGCCTGTGCTAGCCACTGCAGTTAAAGGGAAAAAACTCCTACTCCTACTTTCCCCACACCATAAGGGGTCCCTGGATGTTGCAGTGTTGCAAAGTTGCCATATTTATGGCAATAATTTGCCACATGAATGTCCGCCCCAAATTCGCTGATTTAATGTTTCCCAGAAGCCTCACAAGACCCAAATCCCACGACTCCAGAGGTTTGATTGTAACACATTTTAAAAGCCAATTATTTAGAAAATTCTTTAGCCTGGTCTTTTATTCTATCTGGGCTTTGCCATCTCAGGAAACCTCTCATACGAAAGCATGCTGAGAGAGCTAGGGTTGTTCAGCCTGGAGAAGAGGAGGTTTCTGCGAGATTTATAGCACCTTCCAGTACCTAAAAGGGGCTGATGGGAAAGCTGGAGAAGGATTCTTTACAAGGGCATGTAGAAATAGGACAAGGCATAATGGCTTTAAAATGAACAAGGGTAGCTTTAGAAGAGACACTAGGAAGAAGTTCAATATTGCCAGATGGTGAGACACTCTAACAGGTTGCCAAGAGAAGTTGCAGATGCCCCAGGCCTAGAAGAGTTCAAGGCCAGACTGGATGGCCGAGTGGAAGGTGTACCTGTCCATGGGAGGGGGCTTGGAACAAGAAGATCTTCTAACTCAAACCATAATAAGAAACACACTATGTTTCCCGGAATCTGAACACTAGTTTATGCTTGTTAACATACCACAAAAAATCCTACCACAGAACAGGTTAGGAATTGGTTGGATGGACAAGCTCAGAGAGTGTTGGTGAATGGTGCCACATCCAGCTGGCAGCCAGTCATGAGCAGAGTCCCACGGGGATCAGTGTTAGGACCAGCACGGTTTAATATCATTATTGATGATATGGACGAGGGAATTGAGTCCATCATCAGCAAGTTTGCAGATGTTTCCAAGTTGGGGGCAAATGTTGAACTGCCAGAGGGTAGAAGGGCCCTTCAGAGGGACCTTGACAGGCTAGAGAAATGGGCAGTCTAAATGCCGGGTTCTTCACTTTGGACATAACAACCCCATGCATTGCTATTGGCTGGGGGAGGAGTGGCTGGAGAGTGGTGAAATGGAGAAGGATTTAGGTGTAATGATTGACAGGAAACTCAATATGAGCCAGCAGGGTGCCCCAGTGGCTAAGAGGACCAATGGCATCCTGGCCTGTATGGCCAGTGTAGTCAGTCGGTCTAGGGAAGTTATCCTTCTCCTGTACTTGATCAGACCACATCTTGAGTACTGTGTGCAGTTCTGGGCTCCCCAGTTTAAGAAGGATGTTGAGCTGCTTGAGAGGGTCCAGAGAAGGGCGACAAGGATGGTGAAGGGACTGGAGAACAAGCCCTATGAGGAGCGTCTACGGGAACTGGGGTTGTTCAGCCTGGAGAAGAGGGGGCTCAGAGGAGACCTCATTGCTGTTTACAACTACCTGAGGGGAGGTTGTGGTCATGTGGGTGTGAATCTCTCCTCACAGGCTGCCAGCACCAGAATAAGAGGACATGGCCTTAAGCTACGCCAGGGGAGCTTTAGACAGGATGTTAGGAAGAGGTTTTTCACAGAGAGTGATGATGGGAGACTTGGATAGATGGAGTATGGTGCCCACGGTTCCACACTTGTGGGTTGGATCCCTGGGTGGGCGTTTGCTTGGGAGTTGGACTAGATGATCCTATGGGTCCCTCCAACTTGGAATAACCTGTGAACCTGTGAACAGCAAGCACACATAACACGACACATTCAAACAAATAGCAATCACTGAACCAGAAAAAGAGTTATTAAACAATCTTAATAGCAAAGAGTTGGAAGTCACAAAGAGATTTCAAGATAAGCTACATTTTTCAAGAGAGTTTCCAGGATAATACTGATTACTTTGACTAAAGGATTAACAATTAAGAAGAAATGCAAATGTTAAAATTCATCTGTATTAGTAGAGGCACTACAAATCTCACTTTACTCATAGTAAACAACTACAAACAATACTACAAAGCTGACAATAAAGCAACCACTATTTTCCATAGTGCTATCATAACCATACACGGATTTCTTTTCAGTTACCCAATGTATCACAGACATATAAGATGCCTTATTAACATGACTAAAGAATGCCTGTATCTTTCTTCTATTTTTACTGTACACCAATGGCATAAAGGAAAGCTCTTGCTTCCCACTCTTCAGTATCTTTTGAATCCCACATTCTCAAAATATGAGAGACTCAAAGGGAAAAAAAAGGATATTTTTCTAGGCTTAATATACAGTTATACCTCCTCCATTGCGAGGAAAGGGACAGGTTAAAGGCCTCGCGAAACATTAATCTCGCAAAGAACTGCAGGTCGTTAATATGAAGGCAGGCCATGCCCATTGCTCCACCCCCCCGGAACTCCGGAGCTCTGCGGACAATTCTTTGCTCCTTCCCATAGTCTGTCTCGGCACAGGCAAGCAAAGGGAACCGTTTCTGTGTGGCTGCTGTGACCACAGCCCTGCATCGCTCCCCCCCCAGCCCCCTGGTCCGACCCCGGGGGACTCATGCCAGCCCGCGCATGCTCGCCCCACCTCCGCGGCAGGTAAGGGGCTCTGTTCAGCATTCTTGGAGCCTGAAAAACCTTAACTTTGCAACACGGCAACACCCCGTGCACTTATAGTGGGGAAGCCCGCCGCCGGCGCATGCCGGAGCCACCTGTCGCCAGCGCGCGCCAGAGCCGCCCGCCACCGCGGGACTGCCACCCTCCCAGCACACAGCTTGCCTCACTTTCGTGACGCAGTGTCCCCATTCAGGGACTGGGAGCACGGTGCTGCCATTATGAGCCCCCTCCCTGCAGGGCAGGGTGAGTCCCGCCCCACAGGCACCACGGCACCGCCTCTAGGCAGAGGAGAATCAAACTGCGCATGCATCAGGCAGCTGGGCTCGTGGAACGCTAAGTCATATTTGCAAAATTTGCTTCGCAAATGGGTGAGGTCGTGAAGGAGAAGTCGCGATACAGAGAGGATTCACTGTACTTTAAAAAATCTCCAATGACTATGATAAGAGTTCTGCTTTTTCTCAAGCACTCACTGGATAGTACATTACACTAATCTAGTGCTAGTTCACAGAGTCTGAGTCTCAGTCTAAAGAAAAACAGAAATTGAAGGACTGGTTTCTGAGTAGCAGTTACGGCTACGCTTGGCAAAAGAGCAGACAATTTCAGGTGTCTTCTAATTTTGTATCAGACATATACAGATCAACAAAACTAAAACCATGTCTTGTTCAAGTCTTTATCTTCGGATTATGGTTACAACTGGAGCTGCCTTAGAATGCCTGATTCTGTCTCAAGCAACAGAATGGCTTCTAAAATATTTTGCAACAGAAAGAATTTGAAGTCCCTCTAGAAATATTATGTGTATTTGACTTCTTCCTCTCTTCTATAGCAGTATTTTATAATTTGCTTTTCTGTTTAACTGATAGTACACAGAAACATAAGATCGAGAAAAAATACTAAGTATGCATACTTAAAGATTTATGCATATATGTTTGGTGACAACACAAAGACCTCTATATGGTACAGACATCATAAGTCAGTATATCCTGATACTGAGAATGCACAAAACATGGTTTCTCAGTGCGAAATAAGCTAAATATAACTGTATTGGCTTTTTCTGTGGGCGAGTTTCTGGTACCAGGGGGCTATGGGGGAGGCTTTTTGGAGAAGTTGGTGGAAGCCTCCCTCATAGCTGGCAGAGCCAATGCCAGCCAGCTCCTGGCTGGACCTGCTGCTAGCCAAGGCCGGGCCAATCAGGAGTGATAGAGGTGCCTCTGTGATAACATATTTAAGAAGGAAAAATGTTTGAGGGAGGAAGACAATCATGGCCGCCAGAGAAGAGCAGTGAGAAGATGTAACAGCAAATGCAGCACTAAGGCCAGGGCCAAAGGAGGGGGAGGAGGTGTTCTAGGCATCTCCTTACAGCCCATGGTTAAGCCCATGGTGAAAGCAGGCTGGAAGGAGGTAGCAGCCCATTGGAGCCAACATCGGAACAGGGTCTCAAGAGAGACCTGTGACTGGTGGAGAGGAGAGTCCAACCTGGAGCAGAGCTTCAGCTGGTAGGATCTGTGCCTTGGGATGGGATCCATGCTGGAGCAGCCTGTACTGAAGGACTGCACCCTGTGGAGTGACCCACGGACAGCAGTGTTTGGAAGAACAGCTCTCCCTGGGATGAACTCATGCTGGAGAAGGCCACGCATGACTTTATCCTGTGGGAGGGACCCCATGGAATGCAGGGATATGGCCTCCTCCCTTAAGCAGTGGCAGAGAAACACCAGCTACCTGGTTCCCCCTACTCCTGTCCCACCCTGCTAACAGAGGAAGGGGGAAAGTGGTATCCATTGTAAGAGATGAAGGGGTGGCGGGGGGGATGATGCCTGAAAGATACTTCTCATGTTAAGCTCTGATCTTGTTAGAAATAAATTCTTTCTATCCCCACCGTGGAGTTTGTTTTGCCTATGAGAGTAAAAGATTTCTAATTAGTCCTTATTTCTGCCATAGCAAAACCCTTCAGTTTTTTCCTTTCTCTCCTGTTTGTCTGAACAAGGGAGTGAGAGAGCAGTTGTTGATGAGTCTCTGGCATCTAGCCATGGTCAAACCACTACAACAAATAAAGAAAATATTTGTATCGTTCACTGTGTTACAAAGAAAACTATGTTTTACCTATGCTATATACAGTCAGCCCTTTTCCACTTTGCGCCTCCCATACTGCGGCTTCATGTGTTAGCAGCATGATTTTTCAGCAATGAATGAGGCCCCTTTTCGCAACTACGCATGTGCGAGCTGACACGCATGAATATTAAATTAGGCAGTCATGAATATTCAAATCAACCCCCACACCGTGCCATACGGACCATGGGTGCACTGCCTGCCCATGGTGAGCCGTGCTGGCCCTGCTCTGTCCCTCTGCTCCTGGCTGCCCTGGCCCCCCCACCTACCCCCTGAGGTTGCTCCAGGCCACGCTGGCTCCCCTCCCCTCCCCTCAGGGCTGCTCAGGGCTGTCCTAGCTCCCCCCTCCTCCCCTCAGGGCTGCTCCAGGCCGTGCCATCTCCCCCCACTCCCCCCCTTGGGGCTGTGCTGTCTTCCCCCATTCCGCTTGGGGCCACCAGGACAGTGGCGTGGGCGGCTCCCCACACCAGTGTCCCCAGCTGAGCAGAAAAGGGTTTTTTCCCAGCGTAGGGTGGCTGCAGGCACCGGGAAGTGCCGACACAAACACCAATACACAGCAAGGCAGTGCCAAAACAGCACCAGATGTCCGGGGGGGACCGTGCAAGGGTGTGGGGCAAATTTGCATATTAATGAGCTGCCAATCAAAGCAGAAGGCGGGCTGCGCAAATAAGACTGCGGTACCGTGGTATAGGAGACCCAACTGTAATATTTTAATTCCTATCACACTAAGACATTTGAAGAGAAAAAATAATTTCATTTAGAAATGGCAGCTTTTCACTCAAGACCTACCCTAAGAACAAACTGCAACAGAAGAAATCTAACTGCCTCCTAAATTTTCTTAGCTAAATGCAACAACTAGCTGGTTAACATGCAGAAAGAATGAAGAGAAGCTGTATCACTGTGCTTTCTTTCTCCTTACAATACACAAAGAAAGCAACTTATTAATTTTTTGACAAAAGACTTGACATTGTGGATGGGGCAGGGTGGGGCAGGACAGGGAGGAGTAGAATATAAGTCCTTTCATTCCTTCCCACCACACTGGCCACATAAATGGGAACAAGACATGATCTCCACCCATAAATTCTTTCAAAATACCACATTCTCTTTGGTCTTTTCTTCTTTTAGATTGGTACAAAATATTTCAACATAAGCCACTGTTTTCATTATCCTGAAAAACAGAATGGGACAAGACAGAAAAAAAGAAGATAAATCATTCATTTCAAGAGACTTTCGTGAAATATGGTTTTTACTTATTAAAGAGAATATTTCAGAGATAATGGAAAGAGAATTATGTTGAAATGTAATTTTCAATTAATTACTTCTTAGATTATATTGCCTGATCTCAAAATGGTGCTGAAAATGTAGAGTAAAATCAGCTTTCTTCTACTGGCAGTAATAGCTCTGGGTTATTTTTTAAGTGTGGGTAACCTTTCTTAACTTTTCTCTTTTTAAAAAATTTATATTGATTCAATATCTGAAAAATAAACTATTGAAAAAAGGATAGATGTGAAGGGCCTTGATTCACACAAAATACTATGACAACAATCACATGTACAGATATACACCCTCATTTGCAAGAAACAGGTCATGTCAGAGGTCTCACGATACGTCAAATTTGCAAATACGTGCAGGTCATTAATATGCATGCCGGCCACACCCATCACTCCAAACCCCAGTCAATCAGGAATGCTGGGGAGCCTCTTCGACTCCTCCCCAAGGCTCTCACAGCACAGGGGAGGAAAGGGAAGCGCTTCTGAGCCCTGTCTGCCTGGAGAGACTCCTCCAAGAATCCCTAGACTTCTCTTCGGCCATGCTGCCACTTCCGCAGCTGCCACTGGCAGCGCAAACCCCGCGTTGCTGCTCTCGCCACCTCCCCCCCCGGCTTCCTGTGCTCGTGCCCACCACATCCCAGCCCCGCAGGTGGGCTGTGGCAGCGGAGTGAGCATGTCCCGCTGACATGCCGTGGCCAGCCCCACTTTCCTGGGGCAGTTCTCTTCCCTGCTGGTAGCCAGGGAAACAGTAACACAGACACACACACACACAAGCACTGCCCACTCGCAGGCACTCCGCACACACAGGTGGGCAAACGACACTCAGGGACCTGCATTTATTAAGCATAGGCAGGTGGAGGACTCATCCCCACCTGGCACCTCATGCCACACAGGGCCCTGCTTTGTCTTCTACAGTAGCTGTCCCCATCACACAGCCCCCCGGTGAGCCACAGAAACCATGTGCCTTCCCAGCAGGGTTGGCCCAGTCCTGCCACAGAGGGACCACCAGCACTGCGCCCCTCAGCGGAGCAGAGGCACTGCGCTTGCTTCAGCCAAGGAATCTCGCAAATGCCTGAAACCGAACTGCGAGAAATTTTCCTCGCAAATCCGTGGGGTCGCAATGGCAAGGTCACAATGCAGCGGGGATGTACTGGATTAATGCTAGTGCATTAATGACAATTACATGATATGCTGCGAAAAGCAATGTTAAAGCAACCCCACAAAAGTCAGTCTTGGAAGATTCATTGATTTTGACATATCAGAACCTAACTTTTGCCGAAATATGTGGAGGAAAAAAAAGCAGGCCACAGAGATAAGGCTGTTAAGATAAAAACCATGCATTGCATGAGAATGCGTACGTTTGGGGTGTTTAAATGTATTTCTAAGATTTATATGGCAGAAATTCAAATTTCTGACAAAAAAAAATCATATGCTTTCACATTACTCCACATTGCCACATAATATTTGGGTATTACCATTACATAGACATATATCACCCCAAAAATGTCCACTTAGCTCTTCAAAGAAGTAAATGCAACAAAATATCTGAAACAGAAATGGGAAAATTTGCATGCAATAACTGCATTTTTAAGTATAACCTTGTATTATATTCTCATGTTATTGAAACAAAGTGATGCAATTTAGCAAAATAAATCTGGAATTTATATACCAACCACTGCATCTCATCTCAGCCTTACTCTATTACCAGTGTTTTCTCTTTAGAACATGATTCTATATGTGTATATCCTTAAGTATTACACACATAAATACATATACAGTGATCCTCCGCATATTTGCGATCCCTAATTTACGGGATCCAAACAGTAGCTGTTGATTTTCCACCAAGTTATGGGACCTGGCACATGTGCAGAACGCGCAGAACCTACTGCAAACCCTGTCTGTTCATGAATATGTAAATTGGTGCCACCCAGGAACCACCACAGCGAGACCAGGATGAGTTTAGTGTAAATGTGTGGTTTTGCACAGCTGGAATTGTCCTCTATCAGGCTGCAAGACGGGGAGATGGGGCTGCCATTGTGTGTGTCTGTACATGAGAGTAGGAGGCAACTTCCCCCATCCCCCAGGGGCTGGCAGGCTGGTGCCCGGCTGAGCTAGGGCGGGCAGGCATGCCCACCATGCCAAGCCGAGACAGGCAGAAAGGAGAACCGCAACCATCACCCTGGAGCCAGGGAAGCCGCTGGAGCAGTTACAGGCAGACACTGCGGAGGCAACGGGGGCCCTCGGGAGCCCTCGGGGTGTTTGCACCCTGTCCCGTCACCTCGGGGTGATGGGACAGGGTGGGAGCCGGGCCAGGCCGAGGCTCCATCCTCCCTCCCTGCCTGCTAGACACGTAGCCATTTTCTGCCTGCCCACACAAAGCTCTTCCAAGGATGCATAGTAGACACATAAACATCCACAACGAAATAAAACTTGTAAGAACAGGGAACCTTCCAACAGAAACTCGAGAGCATTGCTACAGCCCGTCCATGTCTTCTGCTGTCCTGCCTCCCTCTGTCTCCCACTGGCCGTCTAGGCGCTGCTGTGCCATATCATTGGCTGTGGCAGCTGCTGCTCCGGGACGGGACAACATATCTGCTGTAACACAGCACCTTGGCTCTCCTGCTAGCTCCTGGCTCCAGGCCACACTGCAGCTATCCCAAGGGTTGCCTACAGAACCGCCCCTTGTCCGTTACTGGGTGCTGCCATAGCCCTGATCTGAAATAGTTTTTGGGACTGCGCCTCCCCCCCTCTCTGGGGCTGGCAAGGGGAAACCTCCCACAGCTCCTGATACAGGCATTCCCCGAGGGCTCCACAGGTTCACAGGTTATTCACAGTTGGAAGGGACCCACAGGATCATCTAGTCCAACTCCCCACCAACTAGACCATGTCCCCGAGTTCCTCATCCAGTCTTCTCTTAAACACCTCCAGGGATGGCGACTCCACCACCTCCCTGGGCAGACAATTCCAATGAGAGATCACTCTCTCTGGGAAAAACCTCTTCCTTACATTCAGTCTAAACCTCCCTTGGCGTACCTTAAGGCCATGTCCTCTCATTCTGGTGTCGTCAGCCTGAGAGAAGAGATCCTCATCCACCTGGTGGCAACCTCCCCGCAGGTAGCTGTAAACAGCAATGAGGTCACCTCTGAGCCTCCTGTTCTCCAGGCTGAAAAACCCCAGTTCCCAGAGCCGCTCCCTACAGGGCTTGTTCTCCAGTCCTTTCATCATCCTTGTCGCCCTTCTCTGGGCCCTCTCAAGCAGCTCAACATCCTTCTTAAACTGGGGAGCCCAGAAACGCACACAGTGCTCAAGATGTGGTCTGACCAGCGCTGAATACAGGGGAAGGATAACTTCCCTAGTCCGACTGACCACACTGTTCCTAATACAGGCCAGGATGCCNGACTTTGCATGGGACTGAGGTCAGGCTGACTGGTCTGTAGTTGCTAGGACCATCTTTCCTACCCTTCTGGCGGATGGGTGTCACATTGGCCAATTTCCAGTCTTGTGGCACTCCCGCTTCTACAGTAGGGACTGGCAAACATACATATCGTACATATATATATATGTACATATAAAGGGAAATGCTCCCCAGTGCCCCGGAGTGGTGGTGGGGGAAAGCGATGGTGTGGCCTGTATGCATATTAAGGACTCGCGCGTGTTTGCGAATTAGACATTTCACAAGACCCTCAGGGGACCTGTTCCTTGCAAATTAGGAGGTATAAATGTAATCACTTATAACAATAGAAAAATGTCCCATTCCATTTATCAGCAAGTTACATCCACTTTACACTGATTAGATTTACACATTTTACTAAAAGTGTAGCAATGCTAATTAAACTAAGTTTCAGTTTCTCCTGACCAGAATGTAAAAGTATAGCTTAGGAAAGGGAAGAAGATGTGAGTAGTGGCATCTGCTGTTTTATATGCATACAAGCATATACATCAATACATGTATTGCACAAGAGGACTTGAAGGTATTTCCATTTGTTGATTAATTCCTGCAATAAATTTTGATGAAAGGTATCTTTCTATATTTTGTTTCTCTGTGCAGATTCATAACCATTATTTAGATGCCACCAAGCAAGTGAACTGCAGCCATCATCATAGAAACTAATCCACAAGATAACATATAGCTCTTTAGAATGAAAACAATTTTTAAAAAGCCCAAAACCAACCAAAAAACAAAAAAACCCCAAACAATAACAAAAAAAAACCTACCAAAAAATCAAACCACAAAAAACCCAGTCACAATTAAATACGCAGTGTAATGTAACATGTAAATCAAAGTGGTTAGAGCTTAAATATAAGGTACTGTGCAATACAAAAAAGTAGAGGGAAAAAAACCAGAGCAATCTTAAGGAAGAGAAGGGAAATATAGAAAGGAAGATAACAAGTAGGGAGATTAGCACTGTTAGCATAGACTAGAAAAAGAACAGAGACCACTAAAGATCATAAAAATTGTTCAAAACTGAACAGGTTCATAACAGAAATTGACTGTCTGGAACATTTTACACTTCAATGCCCACAGCACAACTCCACAGAAAACAGGCTCACAGCCAAACTGCCAGCATCTTTGCCTGGCAGGCTTCCCAACTCTCTAGGTATCCAGTAAGCTTTCCCTAGAAATTTTGCCCAGAGCACTAGAAAAACATCAAGTTCCCAGTGTCTGAAACAGTTTCCTGCTGGTGAGACTCACAAGATGGCACATTTTTCTCCTTTGTAGCTAGATGGATACAACTCCATCCTCAGTAGCTAGATGGATACAACTCCAGTTTCTTAAATGTGAGGGCCAGGCCTCTCCTACATAATACAGTCGACCCCCGTTACTCGCGGGTTGTTGGGTCTGGTCAGACTGCGCGAGTTCTGAAATCCGCAAAGATAGCAAACCCACTACGTAGTTGAATACGCCATGCCTGTATACATGCCCCCTCCCCTAATAAGGTTGGGAAGAGAGTGGGTCCTGAGAGCAGGGCTTGTTTCAGATGTCTGGCTGTGCTCCACCGAGGCGGGCAAGCGCCGAGGACAGGACCGGCACGGGGGTAGGGTGGCGAGTGCCAGCGCTGTGAGCCGTGGCAAACAAGCGGGACGGGGGCGCACCACAAGCCGCGGCAAGTGAGTGGGATGGGGGCGCGCTGCGGCGAGCGGTGAGCAAGCAAGGCGTGGCGAGCAAACCGCGGCAAGGTGAGCTAGCGGGACGGGGGGCGCACCGCAAGCCGCGGCCAGCGAGCGGGTCAGGGGCTAGGGTGCGCCACGACCCCTGCGAGCAGGGNCGGCACGGGGGTAGGGTGGCGAGTGCCAGCGCTGTGAGCCGTGGCAAACAAGCGGGACGGGGGTGCACCACAAGCCGCGGCAAGTGAGTGGGATGGGGGCGCGCTGCGGCGAGCGGTGAGCAAGCAAGGCGTGGCGAGCAAACCGCGGCAAGGTGAGCTAGCGGGACGGGGGGCGCACCGCAAGCCGCGGCCAGCGAGCGGGTCAGGGGCTAGGGTGCGCCACGACCCCTGCGAGCAGGGCAGGGGGGAGCAGGGACGGGGCTGGCTGTGCGATCGGGGAGGTGGGGGTGGCAGAGCCGGCACCACGAGCGGCGGAGCTGGGGGCCATCAGACTGAGGTCACGCTAGCTTCTGCGCAGGCGTCGAAGTTGCACATCTCGCGGAAAAATCACCAGCAAACGCTGAAGCTCGCGTATAGCGGACCACAAACACATGGGGGTTCACCGTATATATGCTATAATTCTGCATACCCTACTAACTCATCTGTAAATTTGTTTCAATTTGAGACCACTTTGTCTCATCATTTGGACAAAAGCAGAAAGATGTGAGGTTTGTAGTATCTTTTTATAGAAAATTTAATCTCCCTATCTGTAGCAGAAGTGTTTCACTTCATATAACGTAAGATAAGTTCTTTACAGTAATTTAGTATCTTCTGACACATCAAAAGAACATAGTTGAGGGAAAGAGCACAAAAAATACTTTCAAACCATATTTCCATGTGCTTCAAATTTTAACTAGTTTTCCACTTATGTCAACAAGCATAAAACACTACATTTTTTTACATGTCTTCTCTTGTTCCCAGACCAACACGTCTGCTGGAATACTATTGCAGCATCCCAGTAACATATTTCTCTTCTTCATTACTAAACCACAATGAAGTTTTGCATTCATTTTGTGATCAACTACATACACACCAATTTATCTAAAAATGCCACTCATGATAGGGTACCTCACATTTTACTCTGCATAAATGCATTTAATTCCATTTACTGTAGTCCGTAATGTCATCAAGCCTTTCCTGTGGAGCATGAAGAATTTCTCAATTTTAGTAACAAATTCCAATTTTTGTTTAGTGTGTTGTTTCTCTTAGTATTCATCTACTAATTTGACAAAGTTTTTAGCTAAATACTGGTGAGATTACAGAATCACAGAATCAGTAAGGTTGGAAAAGACCATAGAGATCATCAAGTCCAACCTATCACCTATTACCTAACCTAGCCAAACCTGTTACCTAACCTGTTGCCATCCTGCTACCAACACACCATCCTACATATAACACTACCCTAATATCTAGGTCATGCCACCAAGTACTTCATCCAACCTTTTCTTAAACACCTCTAGGGACGGTGACTCCACCACCTCCTTGGGCAGCCCATACAACTGAGAGATCACCCTCTCTGTGAAAAAGTTCCTTCTAATGTCAAGTCTAAATCTCCCCTGATGCAGTTTGAGACTGTGTCCTCTTGTTCTATCACTTGTAGCCAGAGTGAAGAGACCGACACCCAGCTGGCTACA
>WEKX01025140.1:228907-244332 GCA_013390025.1 Pitta sordida
CTGTTATCCAACCAACTCCTGATCCAGTCCACTGTAAACCCATCCAAACCACAAGCCTCCAGATTCACCAGGAGTTTGTTATGGGGGACAGTGTCAAAGACCAGTCATAGACACAATGCTTTAACCTCTATTAGCTTACTACAAAAAAAGAAAAAAAAAAAAGTAACTTTGGTCATCTGAAGAAAACTGAGTCCTGGCCTCTGACCCCAGAAAGTGAGGGGTTCCTGCAAAACTAATCCTTTCACTCTCTTGACTTTTTCATTGTTGTCATATTCTGGCTGCCTCTTCCCACAACTGCCGAGCAGGGGCTTTTTAGCACATCTGTGGTACAAAGAAGGTGTAAGTACGTCACTTAAAAAAACTTGTTCATTTGATTAGTCCTTCTTCCCTAGGTTTTATCTTTTTTTTATTTTGCTTTTATACCTGGTTTTAGGTTACTGAAGCATCTCAGGAGTAGATTCTTGAATTGATGATCAGCTCTTTAACCATTTCTCTATCAATTGCTGTAAAGTCACAATCACTTAAAGCACACTATAAGCCTTATTCAAATTATTAAATCTGCAATTTTAAGCCTACCACATATAAATGGTACTATATGGCTATAGAACCTGTATTTAGTATTTTTTTCAAGATGTGTTCGTGTAATTTCAGAACAAGACAAACCATTGTAAGATTTCACAAAAAGCAGAAATTTCTGTGAAAAGTATGCGACAAGTCAATTACTTACTCTTAACTTATTTCTCATAATCAACTCAAGTAATGTTAGTGAAATTATGTACCAAAAAGAAATTCACTCAGTGAAAAAGTCTGCCAGAAAAAAAGGAGTGCATTCTGCTCTTAGGTTTAAATATTCATCTATTATCTGACAGAATGTCACATGCAGTATTTATTACAGTGGAAGCCTACAAAATAAAAGATACTGAGCCTTTGCATTAAAAAAAAAAAAAAAGAAAAAATCAAATTAATATTACTTACTTGATTAAGTATATCCTGTTTCTGTAAGGCATGCAAGGAAAGAAAGAACACACATACATTAGTGCAGTGTCATAACACTAAAGTTCTGTTTTTATAGAAAAATATTTTTGGTGAAAGGTTAGTGATTTAGATGTATAGGTTTAAGAAGATCTCATCTTTTTTGCATTAGCATGTAAGTCAAGAAAATGACTCAAAGTCAGCATTCTAGTCTTGATTAGATAGTGCAAGCAATTTATTTTTAAACATGCAACAATAAATACCCAATTTTAAAAAAGCAAATATTATGTTTGTCTTTTATCCATGTGTACATTAAAAAACATTAAAAATTGTTACCAAGAAGAGTTGTTAATGAAACAACTCATCAGAAGTGAGTACAATTCTAAAGTCCACAAAAACATTTGAAAAACAAAACATAATAAAACAAAAAAGATGACAACAGAAAAAGGGATGACATCCATGGTGATCTTGAAAAGCTTGAGAATGGGTCAACAACAACAACATCATCATGAGGTTCAACAAATCCAAGTGCAAGGTGCTGCCCCTGGACTGGGACAATTCCAAACATGACTACAGGCTAGGAGAACTCATTGACAGCAGCCCTGTGGAGAAGGACTTGGGGGGTTTGGGGGATGAAAAGCTGGACATGAGCCAACACTCCATGCTTGCAGCCCTGCAGGCCAACTCCATCCTGGGCTTCATTCACAAAGGTTACCAACTCCGAGGTCCTCAGCACAGGATAGACATGGACCTAGTGGAGTGGGTCCAGAGGATGTTGTGAAGATGTTTAGAGGAATGGAGCACAGGCTGAGAGAGTTGGGGTTGTTCAGCCTGGAGAAGGCTCCAGGGAAACAGCATTGTGATCTTTCAGTACCTAAACCAGGCTTATAAAAAGAGTGAGAGGGACTTTTTACACAGGCGAATAGCGATAGGACAATCGGAAACAGATTTGAATTAGAGATTTATATCATCTGTTGTGCAGAAATTCTTTACTCAGGGGTATTGAAGTACTGGAACAGGCTGTCCAGAGAAGTTGTGGATGCCTCACCTGTGGAAGTGTTGGAGTTGAGTGCTGAGCAATCTGATTTAGCAGGTGGTATCCCTGCTTATGGTAAGGGGGTTGGAACTAGATGATCTTTAAGATTCATTCCATTCTTTCAAGCCATTTTTTGATTCTAAGATAAATGCATTAACAACAAAAGGAAGGCTGAGGAAAATCTCAGTCCTTTCCTGGATGCAGAGGGAAACAAATTGACAAAGGATGAAGAAAAGCCAGAGGTACTTAATGCCTTCTTGGTTTCAGTCTTCAATAGCAAGACCAGTTGCTCTTGGTGTGCCAAGCCCTCTGAGCAAGAGATAGGGATGGGGAGCAGAATGAAGCCTCCATAATCCAAAGGGAAATCATTGTCCACACCACTTAACACACACGAGTTTATGGAGCAAGATGGGATCCACCCAAGAACACTGAGGGATTTTTTCCATGTGCTTACCATTCCACATTCCATCATTTACCAGCAGTCCTGACTAACCAGGGAGATCTCATTTGACTAGAGGTTGACAAATGTGACACCCATCTACAAGAAGGCCTAGAAGGAAGATTTGGGTAATTACAGACCTGCCATCCTGACCACGGTGCCATGAAAGGACATGAAGCAGTTGATCTTCAGTGGTATCACATGGTACATACAGGAGAACCAGAGTATCAGGCCAGGCCAGCATGGGTTTTGGAAAGGCAGGTCCTGCTTGACTGGCCTAAACTCCTTCTGTGACAAAGCGACCTGCTTAGTAGATGAGGGAAAGGCTGTGGGTATTGTCTCCCTGTACTTCCATAGAAGCATTATCATTAAGGCTGGAAAAGACCTCTCAGGTCTTTAGTATAGCCTTGACAATGCATTTTCCTGGAGAAAGTGCCTGCTCATGGCTTGGACAGGTGCACTCTTTGCTGGGTAATAAACTGGTCAGATAGCTGGGCCCGAAGAGTGGTGATCCATGCAGTTACATCCAGTAGGTGGCCAGTCTCAAGTCATTTTCCCCATGACTTGGTGTTGGTGCCACTCCTGTTTAACATCTTTATCAATGATCTGGACACGGGTATCAAGTACCCCTCAGCCAATCCGAAGATGATGGTCAATTGGGCAAGAATTTTCATTTCCTACTCGAGGGAAGGAAGGTTCTGCAGAGGGATCTGGACAGGATGGATCAACAGGCCAAGACCAAGGGTATGAGGTTTAACAACACCAAGTGCCAGGTCCTGCACCTGGGTCACAACAATCCAATGCAGCATTAAAGGCTTGGGGAAGGGTGGCTGGAAAGCTTCCCGGTGGAAAATGACCTAGGGGTGCCAGTCAAGAGCAGCTGAACATGAGCGAGCAGTGTGCCCAGATGTCCAAGAAGGCCAATGGCATCCTTGGTAAAAAAGAAATTATGATGCACTCAAAAAGGATGACACAGACTATGAGCACACAATGTTGTGTACTTACTGACCATTTAGATACCATCTTTAGCTCTATCGGCTTTCTTTATTCTTGTTAATATATTCAATGCTCTCCTCAAAGAGAAATGGCTGAAATTAATTAATATAAATAAATCTCAAAGGATGAAAGGAATATTTGCAAATCACAGCTTTCCAAAAGGCTGGTCTTAACCTACTTATATGTCTTAGATATAAAGTTCATTCTTAATTATCTATTTGATATTAATTTAGTGAAGAAGGCGAAAGGAGAGAGGTTCAATTGCACTTGCAGAAATTTTTGTTATCTCCCTTACATTGAAAGCAGAGGGTAAAAGCTCCACAAATGAACAAATAGATAACCTTCCGATAATCAGATATATCATTTCCCCTAAGCCCAAAATCCACTCACTCAATAAGACATAAAATAACATAAAAAAAAAATAAATCAGATTACTTCAGGTAACAAGCTTCAAATACCAATAGATTTTCTTTTGCTATTTGCATCCTGTTAGCTCAACTTGTGATAAAAATCTGTACTATAGAAGTAATGGAGGGGAATAAATTCCTGAACCCTTTAAGCAGAGAGAAGCTTGAATCAGGAAGTTCCTAAGGCTTGCTCTGCTAAATTGGCCATAGCTCTCTGTCTCACATTTATTGGTAAAAACCAGGCACCATTCTTTGGTATAACAAGACAAAAAGAGCCACTTGGCATGCTTATAAGATAATTATCTAGGAAATAGAGAGATAAAATGCAAATATGATGGTATCTTCTACAAAACACAACCACAAAATGGAAGTTCTATCTATAATATGTGGAAGTAAAGAGCTGCACTATGCCTGATCTTTGCTGGATCAGTCCATTTTTGTAATCTCATTTACAGATAAAAACTAATTACTTACTTCCAATCCATGGAGTCCTCATCCAACCACATAAAATCAACTTGCAAATCTTTCTGCAAAGAGTTTATCCACACAGTAGATTGAATGCATGCCAAAAATACAGACACACCTGTATGGAGGCAGTTCTTTTGTCGGAATAGACTATTCACTCAGTGGCAGAGGAAATTTAAGCTGCTTTGCTTCTAGTTCAGCAGTTTATGGCATGAAACTTGAGCTAACAAGTCATACTAGACAGATCCAAAGTAGCTATTTTGCAAGCCATGTTTTCCTTTTGCACGCCCTGAAGTCTAAGTGCTAAGCAGCAAAGCACAAAAGCTGTCAGGCTTTGCTCAGGTCCACATTGTCCCAGTAGTAATAAATATCTTAATCCCTGGTGAAGACATTGAAATCACCATAGAGTGTCTGATTTGCATTCCTTCTTCCCTTTCCCTCTGCTTTGGGTGCTCTGCTGCTCTATAATGCCTGGATGTTTCAACACACTGATAGGATTCTACAAATGAATAGCTGTGAAATGAACTAGGAGACACTATGCAGAGTCACAGGCTCACCTCAAGACCAGCTGTGTTTAATAATTCCAGCTTTGCACAAATTTGCCAATTCACCTGGCTTCAAATCAAAGCAGTTTTCCTGGGTGCTCATACTGATCACAGTTTGTCATGACCCAACATCCATGAACCCCCAAATTGGAAGAAAGACTTTGTTAAAAGAGACTAATCGCACCTCTTTAAATAATGATGCTTATACACAGTTGATAATTCTATAACATGTGACCTACATGGTAATGCCTTATTTAAATATGAATAAAATACACATTTATTTTTCACTTCAATGGGGAATAATTCACAAAACTGAAAACCTTGCATGATGACTGAATGTAAGTGAAGAATTAGAAGAAAAAACATGTATAATATGTAAAGACCATTTTATCATGTACACTAACAGTACGAAAAAAACTGCAGAAGTTGTAACTAAAATAAAAAAAGAACAAGCACAGAGTTTATAAATCAACAGTTCTAGTTCGTAAAAGAAAAGACAAAACAAAAAGATGTCTACATTCTAACAAAAGAACGTTTAAGGTAGGTCCCACAGCCTGTGTGACACTGGAGAATAGAGTAGATGATCACAACATTCCCATCGTTTTATATTCTATGATTATATCTAATTAAAAACCTGGACATTTAAGATGATTGTTTACAGGATCAGCTTACACTATTTTACTGAATTTCAAAAATTTTCCTCAGAAACTGACTAAAATGACCAAAATTATGCTTTGCCAAGTTCAAAGTGTCAAATAATTTTTCAATACTTAAGGAGTTCTAACTATCGTAGTTGTCAATAATTCTTGTCTTTTACATTCTGAAATGCAAGATCAAGTAATTTTCACAATGGTTAGCACATTTTTCTATCGTAATTTCACATAATGTAAACACAGAAATATTACTATCAGAAACACTGTAGAAACAGGTTTTTATTTAGCTACATTCTGAATCATGCTATTAAGATGTGCCAGGCAAATACAAATTTCAAATGAGGGTAACAAAAGACAACAATCTGGCTTTTTCTACCAACTAAACCAGAATACTTTGTTTAGTGATGAATCTGCAGTGACAATGCACATACAATTCTTTCCCAGCCCAATTCTTTGTTATATAACATCAGAAAATCCCACTACCAGAAACCACACAAGAGAGCCAAAATTTTAAAAGAAATCTTAATGGATTTTAGTTTTTTAACTTTCAAAATTATGTTTGACATTTCAAATCTTAAAAATAATTGAAAAGCATGTTTTGGGGGTTTTGTTTGGTTGGTTTGGGGGTAGAGGAAGGGTGGAGAGGCTGTATTGATTTGGGATAGGATAGAGTTAATATTCTTCACAGTAGCTGACCCCAATTGACCAAAGAGATATTCCATACCATGTGGCACCCTGGTCAGTATATAAAGCTGGGGCAAGAAGAAGGAAGTGTGGACCACTCAGGGTGATGGTGTTTGTCTTTCCAAGTGGCCATTATGTATGAAAGCCCTGCTTTCCTGGAGATGGCTGAACATTTGTCTGCACATGGGAAGTGGTGAATTAATTTCTTGCTTCACTTATGTGCACAGCTTTTGCTTTACTTATTAAACTATCTATTTTAATTTTCTCCCCACGCCACTGGGGTGAGGGGAGTGACTGAGTGACTGTATGGAGCTCAGCCATGCTTAAAACACAACAGTTGAATTGTTTAACAAAAAAAAAAAATGGGGAGGGGGGTGTTATGTAAATTATTAAGCAGATCTGTCTAATGTGATATTCATACATTTTTCATTCTTAAAAACATTCATATTTTTGTTTTTCAAGCAGCCTCAAACACTCCAAACAGCTGATTTATAAATTATCGTATATTTCAAATGCTTAGATTGGCTACATTTGCTAATTCCCCGTACCATTTCTGATCATTAAGAAAGAAGAAAAATTACCCCTTCAGGATTATATTTTGCTAACACACCACTGCCATGGAATTCTTCTAAGACATCCTTAATTTTCTTGGTGGAATCTGGATGAAGAATAAAGAGAGAGAAAATGAAAATACAGAAAACTTATTTGCATAATATGAACTGTAATTAAACAACAATCAAAAATGCTAATAGCTTTTCTCAATGCACATTAGTAATTTTCTTTAGCTGTATGAGAGCTGTGGGCACAAAGAAAATTAGAACATACTATACTCTCTCACCAAATACTGTAAAAACCAGCAAGTAAACACAAAATGCTCAGAAAAAAACACCCTGGTTCAATTCCTAACTATTAAGCAGGATATTACTAAAGGAGTTGTTTGCAGGACTATTTCAAGTCACTGTTCTTGTCCTTGAAACCTGAGTCACTTTCAAAACAGGCATTCCCACCAGCCCTACCAGATCTCCTTTGGCATAACTGCCAGTGAGTAGAGGAACTGTCAGAGGAGCCAGACAATATCAAGACAAAAGGAAACCTTGCAGAAAAAAAAATCTTCAGTGATCATGTCACAGAAAACAAATGTTGCTCTTGAAACCTTAATTTTTGCAGACCTCTAAGATATTCTAACAACTGTCAGCTGTGGTAACTTTTGGATAACTCTCATCTAACAGACTTGTGCAATTATACAGTTCAGAAGCATGTAGATACATACAACTTTTCCAATTTGTTTTTAATTGTCTATATGCAGAATAACAAAGCAATTATTTCAGTCAGTAGCCACTACATAAAACTTTTAAATTCAGATTCACTTAATTCATCATGCACATGACTATTTTTCCACCTTAAATATCTCAGCAATGCAATAAAATTAATTATAACTTAGTTTCTTTCTTTAAAATACAGCAGTTGAGTGTATACTGGTCAAATGTTCATAATGGACACAACACTGAAGTAAACCATGAACTAGTAATGAATAGCAGATGCAATGAAGAAGCAAAGAGGTAAACTGCACTTTCATTTCTATAGGAAAACCTGGAAGGAAACAGAACAAGCAAAGAGTGAAGCAAGACCAAGACTATCACATGAGCAATTCATTAGACATTTGATATTACAAACATTAGGACCTTATCCGCCTTCAGTTAATTGTACTATAAACAAAATAAAGCATTGTACTCTTTCTCACACTTGAAAGAAATCAAGCATCTTACTTCTGACTCTAAAATGTACATTTAGCAAATTATGTTACCTGGAAAGAGAAAATGCCATGCAAAGGACTTGGAAAATATATATTTAACAGTTTGTAACAGTTGTAAAAAAGACACAACACTGCAATTCAGTTTTAAGAGCTGCTGGAGGAGTTGTTTTCCTCTCACTCTCCTACAAAGTTTAGGCAGTAACAAGAATACCTTTTCCAGTGTTTTTAATTTATCAAATTTTCTTAAATAAAAACACCTGTGACTACGTGTGGCCTCAATAAACCAGGTTTTTTTCACTAACGGGATGCATTTCACTGTTACTGTCAACCGAAAGCAATGGAGTTTAGCAGGTCTCATGGGCAGTCACAGCAAATATTTATTTGATAAAGTCATCTATAATCTTATTGCTGTGTCATTTGAAATACAGCAAAAAATTGCAACTTTATGTGAAAAAGACAAAGGAACTAGAAGAATACACACACATGTAAAGAAATAAAATTTATTAAGAGCTTTAACTGGAATGAATTAGACACTGGTGAATTAGACAATGATTAAGACAAGCACAAAAATTGATGACTGACAAATTTATTTTTTATTCGGTTGCCATTTTCTAATATGTTTTTCACTATTGACATATTGTCCTGGGTCAATTAAGATGAAGCATGAATTAAATTTAGAAATACTTGAATGATATATATANAAGGCCTCTACCCATGACACATACACAGCTATATATTAAAAAAGTTGCATTTTATGATAACAATATCAATAGCTATGAAAGCAGCAGTGTGAGATGAACAGATGCGATTGAGCCTCCTCCTAAAAATGATTTTTCTGAACTTTGGAGAAAAGAGACTAAACATACATCAAATAGAAAAGCAGCAATGTCTCTTCACATATATTCTATAATCCAAAGGGGAAAAAATACATGAATAAAATAGAAATGGACCATTTTACAGAGGTTATAAAACAGTCTTCCATAAATTACCATGCTTCTTTCATTTCATATTTTGTTAGACAGTATATCCTTAATTACAATTGCATAGGCATAATACTGATTTAAAAGCAAAACCTGTGTTACATTACTGACTGAAAATAAATCCTTGCTTTCCTTTTTTTTAATATTTTTCTTAGGCAAACATCAAGATAGCCAACATTCTCTATCACAGCAGCAACACAACTATTCATATTTTTCATACATGAGCTTAAAACTGTCCTATCCAAAAAGCACAGCTAGTTTCATGTTTGAAATAACTCTCAAGGAGAAAAAAAAAAACAAGAAGTCTGTGTGTGTAAATTCTGCTTTAGTTGTCCAGAAAAATTTTTAAGATATTTCCACATTCTGGTCAAGAGCTGTAATTATTTCGAGTACTACAGCCAAGGCAGAATCACTTTTTACAATCTTTTGTTCACAGTTACTCAATCATGCTTTCAGTTCATGTGACAATATCCAAGCTAGAATAGAGATCAAAGTGACATATCTATATTTTAAGTCAAACGCCAACACACGATCTTCTGCATGAGCACTCCTCAACAGTACTGACAACCCTCAGAAAAAATAATTCTCCTTCCTCAGTCTCTAATAGGCAAACTAGTACTAGGAACATGTTCCATCTTTCATAAACAGACTTACAGAGATATGAAAAATAGGATAATTTCATGTTTCACTCTTATTTGGGGACCAAATTAAAAACAAGACAAAAAACAAGAGAGAGTGTTTTAAAAAACTCTGTCCAGTAGAACAAAGAAACTCCAATAAAATGTTATCACTTCTACTTTAAAAAGAAAGTCATGTACATGCTTTTTGTCAAAAATATAGACATAATACATAGCCTATCATGACAGCATTTAAACCCCAAGTTATCTGCAAAGCTACCGCTGGCACAGTACATATTTCACGTAGCTTTAAATATAAACTTTCTTTAATGAAAAATTTCTCTTTTCTTTGTTTTCACAATTTTGTTAGTTTTATTACCCACATGGGCAGTGCTGTGGGCATTCACTCAAAACACGGAAGACTTTCAATTTTCTCCCCTGCCCGAAAGGATTTAACTCTTACTGTTCAACCCTTCTGTTGCAATTTGCGTTCAGTCATGAGCGTGAAAGGAGAAAAGGGGAAACTGTGGCCTTGGAATCAGAGCTTGCCTTGGATGAGGTGAGATGTCACTTCCTATCTCATACTCCAGGGAGCCATGTTGTGGAAGACTGCTAACTGAAAAGGTAGCAGTAGTGCATGGGAGAAAAGTAGTTGGATTCCACACAGTGTTGCAGAAATTCTACTTTAAAATAAAAGCTCCAAAACAATACAGACATAGATGAGACTTGGGCTAATGTTGTATTGTTTTAGAATAAAGGCAAAACAATGAAAACAATGACATTAGATAGAGGAAATCTGCATGCATAGCAATGAAAGTATCAGTGTCTGATTTTTTCTTAGCTGTCTTTCAGGCTTAACAAAGATACTTTTTATAACTGAAGACAAATTTATATTCTAAGTTCAAAATTGTTTGAAGTTTAGCCCACATTAAAAATTATTATTCATTTTTTAAAGTGACTCAACTTCAAATGAAGAAAACTGAACCCTTGGTTGAGACTGGAATTTGGTACTATTTCTCCCATATTCGGAAAACACAAAACAGAAGGAAAGCTTGCCCAGATCACACACTTTGTCTACATTTTCTCCTCATTCTCCCAGAAAAATCCTTGAAAAAGGTATTTTGCTTAAAAAACAAAGATAATTTGTATACAACTCAGCATACATCACATGCTACATGCACAAACCTGTTTTTCAATTTAAAGATAAATACGCACTAGAAAACAATGGTTATATTATGAGTAATTACCCTATTACCTGTATATCCCTTTTGTAAACATTCATACAATATGCAAAATATCTCAGGCATGCAAAATCCTACCATGGTCAAGTTTAGAATTTATATAGAAAAGCTCCACATAGATTTTCTATACATCTTATTATGACTTAGAAAAACAAAAGGTCCATCCCTCTATACACAATTTTCCACATAGCAACAAAGCCTTGCTCAAACTCAAAAGCTCCGCTTGACAGATGAATAAAAGAGGAGCACTTGGAGAAATTCTGCAATCCGTTGGTATTGTAATTTTTACACTCTTATTCTACGGACTCTTATTCTATGGACTTTTTTCTCTATTGTGGATGAAACGCAGAGTAATGTAAGTATATTTTGATTTAAACACATAGGGTAGTTTGGGCTTTTTCTTTTGCATAGTTCTTTTTATTCAGAGAACAGGATAATGTTTTTAGTCAAGCTATAGCTATGGTTAATCTAAAGCTTTACCAGTCTAGAAATGCTAGTATGTTAAAAAGACCAAACCTGTTTACAGTACCGTAAAAAACATTCACCTTTCAACAAACAGGTTCTTTCAGTAAAGGCATGGCTCATCTAGTAAGACTTGCAGCATATCTATGTTGGTAAGAGATGCCTCGTGGTTGCTATTGAATCTGCTACTGCAGAAGGCAGTAGCTTGCGTGTCCTATGCTTCCCATACATATGGCTGCAAGCTCACCATCAAAGTTCTTTTAACACAGGGTAACACCTCATTTTTGGTTTGTGACTTTCAAGTGGTCTTGTGTTGCAAATTTCACAAAAGAAACAGACATTTAAAACCTTTTGCAGGATAAGCACTCAATTTTGGTTTTCTTGTAGTGAGAATTTAAAACTTCTTGTAGCCTTCAAAAGAGAGGCTGAGCAGAGAAGGCCATCACTCTCCAGTGGTCTAAAGTAGATCTCCCTTCACTAGCTGCTGTCAATGGTTTGGGTAACATATCTTGACAGGAAGTATTTGATTCCACCCTCCAGCAAATTACATTCTCATTGAATTCTATGACAAAAAAATTAGGAAGAAATTCTTAGAAACTCAGGCAGAAGTGACCTCTTCAGCAGAAAATAGAGAAGGAAGAAGAGGCAGGTGAGGGAATTCCAAAGAGCAATTTCGTGTGCAAAGGAAAACTTCCTCCTGGCACCCAGTGCAGGAGTTGCCTCTTTCACCCCTACTCTCTGCTGGGGCTCAGCAACATATGGAGTAAGACAGATCCATTTTACACACTGCCATTTACTAAATGATACTTACATAGACAGAGACTTGTTTGTGAAAAAAAGGAATATTGACTGTGCATGCCAAAACATCTTTAGTCCACATTAATAAAACGTCCACCAAATCCCACTTTCCTCAGCAGATGTTCATACGAAAAGTATATGGCAAACAACAGGGAGTTGAGGAGGCTTAATTTTTGTCTACTAGTGGGATAAGGTTTCAAAGGAAGAAATGAGTAAAGGACAAAAACACACCCAAGGACTTCAGTGGAACTGCAGTTAAGTTCTGTGTGTACTTAAAAACATCTGAAGAAGAATGAACTAATTTTTATACTTTAAGGTGACTACAGCTAACTTTCTCAGCATGTTTTGGACTCCTTGGACTTCCTAATAATCAGAAAATCAAGTCTGCAATAGTTTGAAAGCTCCTCACAGTGCACCTCTAAGAGAAAGAATAAGGGTGTCAAAATGCTATGAGGATTTGGGATTCCTGTGCCAGGACCCTGTGGATCCTCTGGATCAGCAGGGCATGCCCTGGCCACTAAGTCCGGTCCCATTGCCACAGCCAGCCATGAGGCTGCCCAGGGCACAGCCCTAGGGCTGAGCATCGGGCACAGCCCTAAGGACAGGGCAAGTCTGAGGCTTGCAGACTCTTAAGAAACACCTCTCACTGAGATCAGGAAGGAGGAGAATCCTTGGGAGGCCCCTCCAGTCTTCAGATCTCATCACCACAACTGAGACAGAAAACTCATACAAACTCTCAGTAAGTAACTTTGTTTTTCCTTGTTTCTCTTTTCTCATTTCCTGTTTACTTATAGACAATAAAAATATTTGAAACAGGCTACCACCTCAAAATCTTTTCAGTTAGAATGATGATGAAAAAATTCTCTATTAAATTAGGGAAGGAATGCTACTGACAACATATTTTACCCCAAACACTAAATCTAAGTATTAACTAGCAGTGAAGTATTAGATCAGTTAGGTTTGAAATTTAGCAAGCATTATTTATCATTTTAAGTGGAAGTAGGGAAATGGCTTGGTAAGTTTGAAAATATTTTTACTGGGTTTGAAATCTACATTTTTAAAATTACATTGGTTGGCCTGTTTCTATTTTTTCCAAAATGCTGCACCTCTAATCCTGTGTTAACAACAAGTATGACATTGATGTGCCAGAGTGTGTCCAGAGAAGGGCAATGGAGTTGGGGAAGGGTCTGGCACATAAGACCTTTGAGGAACAGCTAAGGGAACTGTGGTTGTTCAGCCTGGAGAGAATAAGGTTCAGGGGAGACCTTACAATTCCCTACAACTGCCTGAAAGGAGGTTGCAGCCAGATGGGAGTTGACCTCTTCTCCCAGGAAACTAGAGGCAGGGCAAGGGGACACAGCCTCAAGTTGCACCAAGGGAGGTTGAGGATGGATTTTAGGAAAAATTTCTTCACTGAAAGAGTGGTTAAGAATTGGAACAGTCTCCTACGGGTGGTGAAGTCACCATCCCTGGAAGTGTACAAAAAACGAGTGCATGTGGTATTTTGCAATATGTTTTAGTGGCCATGGTGGCATTCAGTCCAAGGTTGGACCTGATAATCTTGGACATCTTTTGCAATCTTACTGACTCTATGAGTTTTTAATTTGTATACTTTGCATTCATTACCTATTTAACCTTAACTTTAATTACAGCTTCAAATATTATTGAAGAGCATATATGAACATAATGTATATTCTTACTTACACACTTAGACACAGGTGTATAAAAATAATTTTTGCAGTTATTATAAACATAAGTAGCTCTAAGAAGTTAAGTAAAAATGGCTTACAATTACTTACATGTCTAAAATTAATTATTTTGCATAATCTGTCTCAGAACTCAGAAACGAAAAATGCTTCAAGTAAAATTAAGAAAGTACATTACCATGTAATCTTTCCAAATGTCCAGAGATAGGTCTAAGATACTTTATTTCTAAATGTTATTTTTATGCTTGACCTTTTTTTCTACCAGCAAAACTAGCTTCCCTATCTATTCTTTCAATATAAAGTTCTTATTAAAAAGTGGTACAGTTTCTTTCCACATACATCCCAAATATAAAATTGCCAAAGGGGTTATGCAATACAAAGGGTTATCCACACCCTTTATATACTAAAAACCTGTAGTTTGAATTTACACTACCCCTTAAATTATCACATATATTAAATACAGTAATTGTGCAAAACAAAACTGTGTGTGCAAAACAAGATGCAGGGGGTAATCAAGATAATGCTTTTTACCTGTCCATCATGAGGATGAGTCAAAATTTGCAATATATTTCACCATGGCTTCTTTCAATTGCCTGCCCTTATTTTAAATAGCTTGGGGAAAATTTCTCAGCTGGTATAAATTCCCCTGTGCAGTTGGGGGTTTGCTTGTTTGCTTTGTTCCTGTTCGTCTTCCTCTCTCCCATTTCTTCATGAGCAGGCTGCTTTAAATTCCCTCTTTCATTACAAGACAATTTCAAAGCTACATCTGGGTTCTTCCATTCTTCCATACAGTACAGACAGTTCTTAAAATGGTGTTGGGCTCTTTCTGAATCAGGAAGCTTTAACAATTACTTACCCCCCCTCACCCCCCACACCATTTCACTTCATCCTGTTTCCCTACTTCTAAAGTATCAGATCCATTGTACTCATTCTTTTAAAAAGTTTTAAATGTTTATGCAGTAACAGTTTGCAACATCCTATGTACTGAAACTGGATTTCAGAAAATAAATTTTTCATCTCTCAAAACTGGAGTCAACACTTCTGACTTTTGCCTAAGGCAATTTTCTTAAAATACAATAGTTCATGATCTTATAAATTAAGGAATATAAATATTGAATCAAGGGAATATTTTTAAAGCTAAAACTCCAACTGCAACAACCTTCACTCCTTATTGGATGCAGGGGGTAATAGAGTAATCAAAGATGAGGAAAAGGCAGAAGTACTTAATACCTACTTTGCCTCTGTTTTCAACAGTAAGACAGACTGCCTGCAGGACAACTGGACCAGCAGGGTCATGGAAGGAGTTGGGGTGCAGTACAACCCCCTTGTAATCCAAGAGGAGGTAGTCAGAGACTTGCTGAGTGGCTTGGACCCTCATAAGTCCATGGGACCAGATGGGATCCATCCGAGGGTGATGAAAGAATTAGCAGACGAACACGCCAAGCCACTCTGCATAATTTACCAACAGTCCTGGCTTACTAGTGATGTACTACAGGACTTGAAATTGGCTAATGTGACACCAATCCACAAGAAGGGCAGGAAAGACGATCCAAGCAATTACAGACCTGTTAGCCTGATCTCAGTCCCATGCAAAGTCATGGAACAGATAGTCTTGTGTGCTATTATGCAGCAACTACAAAACGACCATGACATTAGAACTAGTCAGCATGG
>WEKX01025140.1:244503-271611 GCA_013390025.1 Pitta sordida
AGAAGGATGTTGAGCTGCTTGAGAGGGTCCAGAGAAGGGTGACAAGGATGGTGAAAGGACTGGAGAACAAGCCCTATGGGGAGCGGCTACGGGAACTGGGGTTGTTCAGCCTGGAGAAGAGGAGGCTCAGAGGTGACCTCATTGCTGTTTACAACTACATGAAGTGAGGTTGCAGCCAGTTGGGTGTGAATCTCTTCTCTCGGGCTGACGACACCAGAACAAGAGGACATGGCCTTAAGCTACGCCAGGGGAGGTTTAGACTGAATGTTAGGAAGAGGTTTTTCACAGAGACAGTGATCTCTTATTGGAATGGACTGCCCAGGGACGTGGTGGAGTCGCCATCCCTGGAGGTGTTTAAGAGGAGACTGGATGAGGAGCTTAGTGACATGGTCTAGCTGGGGGGTGTCGGGCTGGATGGTCCTGTGGGTCCCTTCTGGCTCGTAATGGCCTGTGAGCCTGTGAGGGAACCAGGTTTATGTTCACCACCCTGGGGTGTGCGTTCGGTCTCTGTAGCTGGTGAGTTGGACTAGATGATCCTTGTGGGTCCCTTCAACTCGTAGTATTCTCTGTGATTCTGTGTGTGATTACTATCACTGTATAATGGTACTTCAAGATGTCCAAAATTATCTATTGCCTACATTCGGATGCGGAGACTCCATATGAGGTACATATATAGATACTGCATACCTACATACAACATTGGCAAGCCCTTGCATTTTAGTTTAAATATACACAATATGCTCAATTCGGTGAATTCAGATAAATGTTTGCAATCAGAAAGGTGTTACCTGATCTAATCTATTAAATCTCCATGAAAATCAGCATAAGGTGGCCATACCCAATCTGAAGAAGGGAAGCAGAAGATATCTCTTTTACATTCCATACATCTTTGGATAGCATAAACAGATTTTGCCTCTTGTGCCATTACACAATATTCAATATTTGTCCAAATTGTGCTCCAGTTTATGTAATCTGAAGTTGCCTGAAGGTTCATAACTCAATACTTCCAAATTTTAAGAAAATATATATATAAAGTGCTGCCAATTTCCTTTATAGAACATTTTTAATTTTGTGTGCATTGGAAGTCTTGACACTGCAATACCAGTTCTCATTTATCACTGTTTCGGATGAGAATCTTGCCATAATTCCCTTTTGGGGTACAATCTTTGAGTACTTATAGTATTACACTTGTCAAGCCTGTGGAAAGTTTAATATAGGAAGTTTAAAGTTAGTCACTAGAAAAATAACTGCTTTGTGGTCCATAGGAATGAGCTGCTAGCAGACATTTGTCTGCAAGTCACAACCTCCCAACCACTGCTTAATTACAAAGGCATGGTATGATGCATAGATTGTTTCCACTCTGGTATTTACACATTCAGCTACCTAATAAGGCTACTGGAAAAGTTTACTGCTAAATACATAGAATTAAAATATAAAAGGCTACAGTCTGAGTAGCAAAAAACCAAAAGTCGGAATTCTAGCTCAAGATCCAACTTTTGGAAAAATATTCTTCTCCTAGTTGCTGGAAACATGAAGTTTAATGGAATAAATAACTGGTAAGATGCTACAAATATGTCTTGAATGTTAGAAAGATTTTGAGTTTTCCTAGTTTCATTGCTACAGCAAAGCAATATTTATATTATAACTCAGTATAGATATATATATAAAATACATATTATGTATATTATATAACATCATATAAAATAGATATAGTATATATGTTTATATATATATATATTCACAGTATATATACTCAGTATGTATATTATATACACATTAACTAAGGCTAATATATGTTCATTTACCTTAACAATTGCCATTGCAAAGCTATCCTGGGAAGTCTGCTCTACGATCATTGCTCTGAGAAACAAAAGCTTCAAGTAGTACTTCCAAAAATATTCTAGTTGCGGAGTTCCAAATTTTAAAAATTCTTCATCCATTTAAGCCAACTGTGTCCCAGTTTGGTAAACTTTTTTTTACAGCATTGCTATATCAAATCTGTATTTTGTCAGCATTAAATATTTTCTCCTATTAATTGCTTTATCTCATAAATTTCTTTTAAGACTTTATGGACAATATGGGCCATAACTGACAATAACCGAGAAACAGAGAGTACAGGAGAGAGGTATCACACATGGACATCAAGGAAAGGAAAGCTCATAAGATCAGTTTACACTCCTGGTGAGCTGTTTTCTACTGATCCTTGCTTGATGGATCTTAAATCTTTTCCCCTTCCCTACAAATACACCTTTTGTATCTGCCTTAGTTTGAAGAGATTTCATCTTCTAGCTTTCCAATTCCTGGAAAAGGATAATTCTTTACTCATTCCAGGATTCTAAGGAAACAACACACAAGAATAAACCTTATAATATAGTACATTAATGAAGGCAGCATTACACCCTACTACCAGGACTATTTGTGACTTCATCAAATTATATTTTGTGTACTAATTTCATAAATTATATTTATAAAATGATATTTTGAGTACTAGAGAGAGACTCTCCAAGGAAGACCATTTTCATGGGCACTTACCTGGCAAGGTAATAACATTACTCCGATAAGCAGCTCCCACAAGCAATTCTCTCTAATCATTCTACACAACATCAGCTTAACTATTTAATTTAAGCAGTTTAACGGACTTGGGTTAGGTGTCCTCTACAGGCTTAGGAGTCAAAACCCATTTGCTCTCTTAACTTTTATTTCTTTCTCTGTTATCAATTCCTAGAATTCCCTATTCAGTTAATAAAACAAGCAAATAAGAACACCATAAATTCTCAGCCATGTCTGTTCTAGTCCCCCAGAAATATGCTTAATTGTAAAATTATCTTATAATCAGTTTTCCAGGGTTTTATCGCACAAAATTGTTCTTCTTTTATATTTTCTCACACTTACTTCATTTTTCTTCAACTTTATTCCTCAAGACAGATGTTCCCTTTTTAATGTGTTAGCACCAATTAATAGGTTTTGTGCAATGGATATAATAATACACAGGTATCTATGTTTTAAAACTTTAAAATTTGTCTGTTGTTACCCCCTTGCCTTTGAAAGAATCACACTGTTTTACTTTAGGGAAATGCAAAATGAATTGCTTTTAGCAAATCTGAGTCACAGGGAAGACCTTTATTCAAAGGGAAAGGAAAGGAAGCACTACAGATCTAGACTGATTTTTGCCTTAAAACACTGATGATGAACTGCTGGATAAATATACTTGACTGAATACCTAGGTGACTCTGCCTTGGTGGGGGTTGGGACTAAATGATCACTAAATGTGATTCACAGGTTATTCTGAGTTGGAAGGAACCCACAGGATCATCTAATCCCAAGTGAACGCCCACCCAGGGATCAAACCCACAAGTGTGGAACCACAAGCACCACGTTACATCCATCCAAGCCTCCCATCATCTAGACCATGTAACAGAGTTCCTCGTCCAGTCTTTTGTTAAACATCTCCAGGGATGGCGACTCCACCATCTCCATGGGCAGACCACTGCACTGAGAGACCATTCTCTCTTGTGAAAAAGCTCTTCCTAACATCCAGCCTAAACCTGCTCATGCGTATTCAGGCAATAAAAAGATGTAATTTTCAAGGCATCACATGAAAAGGGTAGAAGCCAAGGGACTCTTATTTAACTACAGAAGTTTAGTCACTGAGTGTACATGACAGATATACATGATGACATCATGAAATAAATCTACCACTCAACAAATCAAAACTTATATTACAAATGTATATAACTTAACAGATGGGTTAAGCAAAGTTCTACGAATTCTGAAAACACACACAGTAAGAGTGCTTCATCCCCACAAGAATGTGAAGAACTATGACAAATAAGCAAAGAACTTGTTAAACAAGTAGAAATCATTCAGAATTAAGTTGTATAAACTTGTGGTTAGTTTCTGATATTACCAAGACAGTAAGTCACTTTAAATGTATTTCTAACATTCACAAGGGAATTTTACAGCCATCAAATAGTGATCTATGGAGTTTATTTGGATATTTAGCTAACAGTTTGCGAAGGAGAGAAACCAGTCCCTGTGTCCAAAATTTACTTCTGAGGTATCAAAAGTAGCGAATTAAGCCAGCTCTTTTAAAGTAGTGTGAAACATACTCAAAATTTGACTGCAAAGTGAGCATACCTTGAGTTAGTTTTACTTATGCTTATTTATATCATCCAACTTACTCTTTCTCCTCTACAGAAACACACAGTCATATGACAGATTTATTATAAAATGACACAATATATATCTAGAAATATCCTAAAGACCATACGCTGTAACAATTTATTCCATGAAAGGAACCACTAGAGGCTAACACCCACTACAGACAGTTTTAAGTACCATACTGATCAAATCACAAATTCTTATAAAGTAATTTTGTAATTTACGTGACACTATAGTCAGAATATCTTTTAGTGATTTCTGGAAAGTTCACCAAGAATTTCCTCACCAAACTCTGTTTCCAAATCACAAATGCCCTCTGAGACCGTAGTGGCGGCACTGCCTTGTTGCCTCTCCCGGCACCGGTGGATGTTAAAGGGAAAGAAACTTCAATACTGAAGCTTCCGCCCCGCCATAAGCACATGGGGTGTCTCAGTGTTGCAAAGTTAAGGTTTTTCCAGGCTCCAAGAATGCCAACCAGAGCTCAGGGAAAACCCTTCCTCGCCGCGGAGGCAGGGCGAGCGTGCACAGGCCGGCGCGTGCACTGGGGCCGAGCTGGGCGGGGGGAGCAGCAGCGCGGAGTTTGCGCTAGGAGCACACACAGTCACAGCAGCCGCTCAGAAACGGTTCCCTTTGCTCGCTTGTGCCGAGAGACACAAGGGGAAGGAGCAGAGAATTGTCCACAGAGCTCCAGAGTTCTGGGGGGGTGGAGCAATGGGCGTGGCATGCATGCATATTAACGATCTGCAGTTCTTTGCGAGTTTAGTGTTTTGCAACGGACTTGGCTTGTCCCTTTCCTCGTGATGGAGGAGGTATAACTATATATTTCATCAAATGCTCTCTACATGAGTTAATATCAGAGCATTCAGAACTAGGAAATTATAGCCACAAGCAGAACCTTAACTTTTCCCAAACTTTTGTATCCATCATTAACTTGGTAATGTTTCATAACACTGATGATCAAGTGTATTTAAATGCAATAATAAATAGTTTGATGTAAGGAAAAAGCAACAAGAGAATGATTGTAAACAAATTCACTTCAAAACCTGGGAAACAGACTAGCTGTGAAGGAGCTCCAATCCCAATGCAGTCGCATTCCAGGAAAATGGAAGAGCAAACCATTCATGAACTTTTTGACTCAACTGTTTGTGGAGATGAGGTTTAATATGCCTTAGTTCAGGAGGACTTGGGAAAACGAAAGTTGGTCAATGTCAGGAAAGACATCGGTGAAAAGAAAAACACAACTAGACTTCAGAGCATTGTCAAAGGATAGCAAAAAATAAAGTTTAGACTTTTCCCTGGCTTTCCAAGATGGACTTTTCCTTTTCTTTTTTATATCCTATTTTAGAATTAGAAAAAGAAAAACATTTGAATAACTACATTGTAAAAACACTGATATAACCCACTTTAATCCAAGGAATCTCTCTTTGGAAAAAAGACATTGGAAGTCCTAGAGCCTGCCAGGCATGCAGCAAGTGCAATACAAAGCAGACAAGTTCTTATGAAAAGATATAAGACATTTCATCTCAAGTAAAGATAAGATAAACTCTAATATTTATGGGGAGCATGGCTTTCCTTAAGCAATGGTACTATGCTTTATTGGTGCCTCGGTGGTACCACACTTTATTGGAGCCTATCATATGTTATAAATACCACGGCACAGACAAACATAAAACTGTAAAACCAGAATTTACTGAATACTATTTAGCAGTTAACAGGCTTCCCTAACAAACACAATTAACAATAAGTATAGGATATGTCATTTTTACTTGGTGTCTAGGATGATTCAAGCTGGCCTGTTCCACTCCTCTTATGTGCTCTTGTTCATTCTCTTACAAGGTAAATTTTTAAGCTTGGATGTGGTCTGTAATTAGACGTACTAGAAAACTGTCACCACATTTCTGTTTTCGTTTCCCACAAAGTAAAGACTTGTTTTGGTTAGTGAAATAAGGCTTATCTCAGACTGTGCATTAAAAAAGAAGTCAGAGAACAAATCGCTTATTAGCTTTCAATATGTATGAGATCATGGCTTCATGATAAGTCATATAATAAAGACCCAGTCTCCTGAAAGTAGTGACTCACAATCCTCTGCCAGACCCTTGTCAGAATATTTCAAGCTTGCTGTCACTCACAAAAGCCACACTAAAATAATCTACAATTTGCCCTTCTTTGCAATGTTCTTTAACAAATTCTAAATCTAAAACACCCCAGTACCCTGGAAACAGATAGGAATACAAATAAAATGTCTAGACAGAAAGATAATTTTGGCAACAAAGGGTGAAATTGTTGATGCTGTCTTCAAATCTGATCACCCAGATCAAAGTTCTAAGACAATACAGAAACCTCTCGTTAATTATTTCATTTTTATTTAAATGTTACATTTAATATAAAGCTATGCAAATTACTTGCTTTTGTTCCACCAAAACAACTTGATAAATTTTTAGTAGATATTTCCTTTGTTGAAAATTAAAACTAACAGTTCACTAGATAATGTTTCAATAAACCTGATATTAATGTTCATAGAATCGTAGAATGGCCTGGTTTGAAAAGGACCTTAAAGATAATCGAGTTCCAGCTCTCCTGCTGTGGGTAGAGACACCTTTCACTAGATAAGGCTGCTCAGAGCTCCATCTAACCTGGTTTTAGGCACTTCCAGGGATCAAGCCTCTACAGCTTCTCTAGGCAATCTGTTCCAGTACCTCACCACCCTCACAGAAATTCGTTTCCTCCTAATATCTAATCTAATCCTAATACCTAGTCTAAATTTCTTTCAATTTGAAACCATTCCCCCTTTGTCCTGTGGTTACAAGCTTTTGCTAAAAGTTTCTCTTCATCATTCTTGCAGACTCCCTTCAGGTACTGGAAAGTCACAATTAGGTGACCTCTAAGCTTTCTCTTTTCCAGGCTCAACAAATGCAATTCTCAGTGTCTTTCCTTACAGGAAAGGTACTCCATTCCTCTAATCAAGTTGGTGGTCTTCCTTTGCACTCATTCCAACAGGCCAATGTCCTTCCTCTTGTGAGGCCCCTGAACTGGATGCAGTACTCTAGGTGGGGTCTCGCGAGAGCAAGAGTAGAGGAGCAGAATCATCTCCTTCAAACTGCTTTTGATACATCCCAGGACATATTCTTTGACAATTAGATTTTCCTTTCCTCTATTCATGCCATCCCCCCCACAAGGAAAATACTGAAATATTCAACTCTGTAGGCATCAAAATGTTTCAAAAGGAACACCACAGGGTTTTGTTTCAAGAAATGTGGTGTTCTGAGTGCCTACAAATGGCACTATTATGTAAAGAGTTTGTGATTAGCTTGAATCAGGCACTGGAGGAACTCTAGAGCTCCTGAAATAAACTGAAAATAGACTCCAGCTGTGCAGCTGCACCACTTCAGTGCTCATTTCTAGCTTAGGAATCTTAGCACTACACTGCAAAGCATGTTGTTTCCCTGGGAAATTCCCAAACATCATAAGCTTTTATTCTTGTCAGAATCAAGTCAGCGTCCGCAACACAGGTACCCACACACTTCTGCATAGGTTCTCAGTTCCACCCACGAGCATTCATTCCCTTGCTCAGTGTTGTAAGGACAGCCTCAAGGAGAAGCAGAGAGCTGCTTGTGTGAGGACTGGACAGGGCACTGCTGCAAGAGGATGGTGCAGAGATGAACAACGGAGGACATGAATCCCAAGGGAAGGGGTGGGAATGGGGACACCCATCTGAAAGAGGTAGGGGGACAGTTGCTTACTGCTGCTGACAGCACAACTAAGGAGCAAGACAGCCTGCAGACCACCAGAGCTTCCCAAAAGCTCAACAAAGTACCATGGCTACCAGTGCTGGACTCACAATGCATCCAGAAAATACAGTCGGCCCTTTTGTACTTCGCGCCCCCCACATTGTGGCTTCAGATCTTAGCAGTATGATTTTTTAGCGGTGTAGGACACCCATTTTGCAACTGCACGTACACGTAGTGGCAGAACGAGCAGTGGTGGTGGCTCAGGCGGCAGCAGCAGGGGTGCGGGTGGTGGCGGCAGCGCGCGCTGCAGTGACACAGGCGGCAGCAGTGGGGCAGCCACCATTCAACGTGGAAGTACGGCTTTGCGGACCCTGATTAAGACCTCGGGTGTGCGATACAGGAGACCCGACTGTACATCATTTTCCTGATACAGTCGGCCCTCTTCCACTTCGCACCCCTCATATTGTGGCTTCACATCTTAGCGGCATGATTTTTCAGCATTTACGGAGGTCTTGTTTTGCAACTGTGAATGTGTGACCTGACATGTGTGAATATTCAATTAGGCAGTCATGAATACGCAAATCAACCTGCACAGCTGCAGCGGTGGCCCCCCTGCTCCCGGTACAGCCTGCCCACTCCCGGAATGGCAGGCCACTGGCACAGCCATGGCACCGGCGGCTCCGCTCCAGGCGGGGCAGGTGCAGCAGCAGCTCCGCTCCTGACACAGCCAGGCACCTGCCCGACTCCAAGAGAGGGGGCTTCGTGCAGTTATGAAAGATTTACGCACTCTCAGGTTAGATGTGGTGTCTGAGACTTTCTCAAATGACTCTCGAAGACATATTCGTCTACCACGAGTATGGAGAGACCACATCTACCCATGCAGAGAGACCCAGGACAGCAGCACAGGCAGGTCCCCGGCACCATTGTCCCCGGCTGAGTGGTAAAGTAGTTTTTCCTGGTGTGGGAAGCCATGGGTGCTGCAAAACACCAACACAAACACCAACACACAGCAGGGCAGTGCCAAAACAGTGCCGGAGCGCCAGGGAGTGGTGTGAGGGTGCAGGGTAAATCTGCATATTAATGAGCTGCCAATCAGCAAGGAAGGCAGGCTTCACGGGATACGAATAAGACTGCGGTTCCGTGGTACAGGAGAACGAACTGTATCAGAATTCAAGTCATTCCCTGGAAACTTCAATCACTAATACAACCACATGCATCATATGGTATTAATTGTAATCACATAAAAGCTGGAAAATCAGAATGAAGGCTTGTCATTCAGGCTGCTGTATGTCCTGTGAATGCATTGAGCACTTTAATTCAGTAGATAAACTGAATATAGAAAAACAAATATATTTTTAAAATTTAATTTTAATATCCCAGCATTTCTTAATGGACATCATCTTTATTCTGACATTAACTTCTTCCCTGTGTTGTAACTTCTCTCTTTATTCCAACTCTCACATAATCACAGAATCACAGAATATTATGAGTTGGAAGGGACCCACAAGGATCATCTAGTCCAACTCACCATCTAACACCCATACAGAGACCGAGAGCACATCCCAGAGCGGTAACACCAACCTAGATCCCTCACAGTCTAGCAGGCCACTCCGAGCCACAAGGGGCTCAGGATCATCCAGCCCTACACCCCCCAGCTAGACCATGTCACTAAGCTCCTCGTCCAGTCTTCTCTTAAACACCTCCAGGGACGGCGACTCCACCACGTCCCTGGGCAGCCCATTCCAATATGCAATCACTCTCTCTGTGAAAAACCTCTTCCTAACATTCAGCCTAAACCTCCCCTGGCGTAGCTTGAGGCCATGCCCTCTCGTTCTGGTGTCGTCAGCCTGGAAGAAGAGGTCTACACCCATCTGGCTGCAACCTCCCCGCAGGTAGTTGTAAACAGCAATGAGGTCACCTCTGAGCCTCCTCTTCTCCAGACTGAACAATCCCAGTTCCTGTAGTCGCTCCCCATAGGGCCTGCCCTCCAGTCCCTTCACCATCCTCGTTGCCCTTCTCTGGACCCTCTCAAGCAGCTCAACATCCCTCTTAAACTGGGGAGCCCAGAACTGCACACAGTACTCAAGATGAGGTCTGACCAGCGCTGTGTACAGGGGAAGGACAACCTCCCTGGACCTACTGACCACACTGTTCCTGATGCAGGCCAGGATGCCATTGGCCTTCTTAGCCACCTGGGCACACTGCTGGCTCATATTGAGTTTCCTATCAATCAGTACACCTAAGTCTCTCTCCACTTCACTAGTCTCGAGCCACTCCTCCCCCAGCCGATAGCGGTGCATGGGGTTGTTATGGCCGAAGTGAAGAACCCGGCACTTAGTCTTGTTAAACCTCATACTGTTGGAGCCTGCCCATCTCTCCAGCCTGTCAAGGTCCCTCTGGAGGGCCTTCCTACCCTCCGGCAGTTCAACATTTGCCCCCAGCATTGTATCATCTGCAAACTTGCTGATGATGGATTCAATTCCCTCGTCCATGTCATCAATAAAGATGTTGAACAGTACTGGGCCTAACACTGACCCCTGTGGGACTCCGCTGGTGACTGGCCGCCAGTCCGATGTTGCACCATTCACCACCACCCTCTGAGCTCGCCCTTCCAACCAGTTTGTAACCCAGCATAAAATGTTCCCTTCCAGCCCGTGCTTTACAAGTTTCTCCTGAAGCTTATTGTGGGAAACCATGTCAAAGGCTTTGCTAAGGTCCAAGTACACAACATCCACAGCCTTTTTGTCATCAACCAGTCGAGTCACTGGATCATAAAAGGAGACCAAGTTAGTCTGTCGATCATTTCAAGCTTACTACCTTGCTTCCCATTAAGTGTTTTTCCCTCTTTATTTTCATTTTATTTTATCCAAAATTTCTCTGACCTTAATTGTTACTGCTTTTTTCACCCCTGCCTCCCAACTACTTATCTTTTATTTCTGATACTTACATACTCGCAAACCTTTAATCAAAATAACATCTGAAAATCTTATCTTTCACTCTCTCTATGCTTATACTTGATCTGAATAATTTTTTAAGTCAAAGGATTAATGTAAAGAACAATCTCCTGTACATACAACTTATCAGGTGAGCATTCCTATCCAAGAAAATGATGTCATTTCTTACCTTAAAAGTATCTTTAAGGATATAACCTGAAGTACATATCAACTGGCATGTTTAATATAACAAAAAAGCAGCAACATGATATTTTCTCTATTCGTTAACCCAAGTTATATAGAACAGTTTACGCAGCCTTATTCACTAGATAGAACAAGACTCAATGAGGCCTGACTCCATTTCAAGCCAAAGATTTTCTGTACTGGAGAGACCATATTGCTAGTTTCCACTAAAATAATTAGATGGAGACACAATTATAAGCCATTGTGCATAATTATGCAAAATTTAGTATTGCTTTTTATGTCAAGATAAACCCTAAATAAAACTTGACATATTTGTGCCTGGAACCCTTACAAAATTTTTCAGATGCATGCCTCTCAGGGACAGCATACTAAGCTGTAGAGATGAATGCGTTTGTTTGGGTGGTTCTCCTTTGTTTTGTTCAGGGGTTGGGAGAGGAGAGGGTGTCACTAGCCAAAGATGCTACACAGGTTCTGTGCATAGAAAACAAAATCGGGATGGAGAAAAAAACAAAAACAAAACAAAACCCAAAACTAAACTCAAGTTCTTCTGAAATATGTTAATGGTAGGAAAAACATGAAATTGAAAATACATTTAGGTTTACTTATTTTTAAAAACATGAGACTGGATCAATTTAAGCTCCAATGTCCACACAGAGCAGCAAAGTATTTAAGAGTAGAGTCTGTTTTGAAGACTTCATAACTTGAAGGGCAATTTAGTAGTCCTCATACATAGTCAGTCATTACATCTCTAAAAGGAAGTGCCAACTCTGGCACTTGAAACCTAATCCAGAAAAATTTCAGTGCCTGCTCTAATTTAAACACATAAGTGCAATGGGAAATACAGTTATACCTCAACTATTCAACCATTATTATTTGCTGCTTCAACTATTTGCGAAAAATTTCTCTGCAAATCCTGATCAGTTATGCACGAATATGTCCGATCAACACATATGTGGTTGCTCTGCTTTGTGGAGGGGCAGTGCCACTGCTCCCCATGGGACTTGCTAGTGTATATTTGCATGTGTGCATATGCACATACAGCCTCAGGCAAAGCACTCTTGCCAGTGCTAGCTGCTGCAGTTAATGGGAAAAAACCAGACTTCCAGGCTCCTTGGTGCCTGTAAGGAGCACGGGACGTTGCAGTGTTCCAAAGCTGCCATATTTCTGGCAATAATTTGCCATATTAATTTCTGGCCAGTATTTGCAGATTAAAGGTTCCGCGGGGCCTGTGGGAGACCCATAATCCGTGAATCCAGAGTATTCACTGTACTTCAGAATGTGCTTTTGTACCACTTTGGAAAACTTAATTTCATAAATCTCTTAAACTCACAGAATTCTCTTAAAGTACAGATCATTTAAATTTGTAGCATAATGTCATCTACTCTTTGGAGACACCATGTTCTACTTTGAAGGTATAACAGGTTAGACCATGGATAAAACAATGAGCTTGGACTTGTCAAGCATTGTGACAGGGTTCATTGAGTCTGACACTATAAAAATATGGTTCAATACTCAAAACAAAGGAACATAAAATGGGAAAATACTCCTCTAATTATTAACTAATTCCTAATTAACTATGTAACTTCAAATCTACTAAACTAATTCTGAATTAATAACCATAGTTTTGTTTTTCATAACCAAACTTCAAATGTGAAATCAGATTGATCAAAAATTAAGATTCAGGTATGGAATTCCATTTTGGCTCCTGTCTGCTGCTCTGGTTCTCTAAAAGTCAACTTAGAAATAGGTTATTAGGACAAAATGAAAATTCTGTTCTTCTCCATTTCCTTACATCATTCACAGCACTACCTATTGGTTGTAAAAACAGCATAGACCAATGAATTTTGGTCTAACATAAGTTGGTAGTCTTCAGCTTTAATCAAAGCCATTTGACTTGTTTTCCCATGGCTCAATTCTCACTTATTTTAATATTTTCTTCCCTTTCAGGACTTCAGTATTTTTTATCCCATGCACTCCAACTCTCCTATATTTCTGCTGCTAAAACGGTACACTCACCAACTATTTGTAATCTTAGTTCAAAACTAGAGTAATATACTTGTCACTCTTTTTCTTCCCATCTCTTCAATCTGCTTTTATCATGCCTAATATAATTTCAGTAATTACTCAAATTCTTAAAGCCTATCCAGTACTGAAGTACCTCTGTTCAATAAAGAACTCAAACATATACTTAGCATATAAAACACCTTCCTCTCATAAACCTCCAAAGATTTTCACTATTTCCTTTCATTTATTTCAACTGCTACAATACACAGGCTCTTAAAACAATATACAGCCTATGCTTTCTTCCAAAGCACTTATGTCTCTAATGATTGTCAAGGTCTTTATTTTGACACAGGTAAGGATGCTATAGTCTCTTCCATCACTGTAGTGAATTTCAAACATAAATATCATATTAAAGGTAGACATGGTCCTTTACTTAAAAAAAACCAAAACAAAATCAAAGCCATCAACAAACAACATTTAACAATTTAAATATCTTAAAGCTATTCGGTATGCCTCCACGAATGAAAATAACCATTACTAGGTAAGTTAATTCTAGGCAATACATTCTTCAAAACAAAGTCATTATCACTATTATTACTGCTACAATTAATTTAAGTACCTCAATAACAGAATCACAGAACTGTCAGAGTGGAAGAGACCTCTGGAAATCTAGTCCAACTCCCTTGCCAAGGCAGGGTCATCAGCAACACAAATTATTTGTAACTTTTTATGCTTAAAATAAGATTCCTCTCAGGACCATCCTTCAAACCTTACATGGGGAGGGAGCATGGCTACGGGCATGGCGTACTTGACTACGTAGTGGGTTTGCCATCTTTGTGGATTTCACCAGTCGCGTGAGGTGGACTAGACCCAACAGCCCGCAAGTAATGGAGGTTCACTGCATTTTCTGTTCTTAAGAGGAACAACAAAGGTAACTTTGGTTGTTCTTTCTTCAAAAATCCATGTGAGGCAGAACAGCATGAGCAGTAATGCTAATAGCAAAGTATATTTTTTCAGTGGATGAGTCAGCCAAGCAGCTTTCCACTTCTCTCTTTAAGCATATGAAGCTCTGCTGGGCTGAGGGGACCTACCATGGGTTACTGGTTCATTGAATGTGAAGTAATTTTTTCCCTCAGAAGTGTGTTTTTTTCAGTTTGTCTGATGAGTCATGGATTGTCACCATTTGAATTACAATTTCCAGCTCTTCTATAGAAACACAAGGACTAAAAATACCTGTTTTTAAAGGGAGCTGAGATTCTGTTAAAGTCACATGGCCCTCCAATTAGTCCATTCTTTCTTCATTTTGTTTCTTCAAGGCTTGGTGAATTGTAATTCTGTTTGTGACATCAGGCTCATTTCCACAGCAACCAATTGAATTATCCCCCAAATCTTTATAATGAGAATAAGCAACAGGAACAGATGAACCCTTAAGCTTCTTACTGTTTACATGGAAATGACCATAGAAACAACAAACAATAAAGGAAAAGAAATATGCAAGATATATAGAAACATAGGACATGTAACAAAGGTATGGTCAATGTTTATACATTTTAGTGTATAAACAGATATTCAGTATTTGATGACCACACCTCAGATTTGTAATACTCACAATATATTTTCAATATCAGTAACAGCTGATGCTGCAACACCAGGTGTTAATGACAAATGGTGTACATCTGTGCATCTTCAGTTCTAGAAAAATCATTTTTGACCAAGAAAACAGAACACAAGGGGATACCAGTTGCCTTTCAGAATTTGAAGACCAGCTACCACACACCATGAATCCCTCAGCCATAGAACATAGATGTTCTTAGGTTTCTAGTTCATAGAAACCTAAGAACATCTCTCTCATAAGAAAAGGTGGGAGAGCTGGGCCTGTTCAGCCTCTAGAAGAGACAACTGACAGGGAACCTCATCAATGTCTTTAAGTATCTGAAGAGAGAGTGTCAAGAAGATGCAACCAGGCTCTTCTAAGTGGCACCAACCAACAGGACAAGAAGCAATGAGCAGAAACACCTAACTAGGAAACTCCACATAAATATGAAGAACATCTTTACTGTGCACTGGAAAAGATTGCCCACAGTGGTTGTAGAGTCTTCCTCACTAGAGATACTCAAGATATGCCTGGACAAAACTCCAGGCAGTGTGCTCTAGGATGACTCAGCTTGAACAGGGAGGCTGGACTGGACATTCCACTGTGGTCTCTTCCAACGTTAGCCATTTTGTGCTTCTATGAATTAGTATTTCTATTTTAGACTTTGTGAGAACTCTTTATATTTGCTTCTTGCAACAATATCCTTGAAAATGGAAATTCACGGTCATCAACTTCTCCCCTAAAGGCTTTCTATAACATTTAAGAACCATGGATCTATTTGCATGTCTGAGCTAACATAAGCCCTGTTACTGGCAGCGCTAAAGCTCTAACCGAAACACCCACTATGTCCTCAATGGAAATATTGGAAGCTTAGTAGCATAATCTAGAAAATATTATCATCTTGAAAATAAGGGTCTAACATTGTCCAGTCTCAGCACAATCAGCTCAACATCTGTACTGTTTGAACTACCGTATTTCACTGCTCAGCATGAGTGAACAAACCTGACAGTTTTCTCTAGGTGTTGTGTTTACCATCTCTTCCCACTGTCCCAGATGAAGCAGATGTGCAAGACGCTTGCAAGTAAATTACCATCTTCTAGTGAGGGCACTAAATGCTCTTGATAATACGACAGTGTCCTCTTCATCACACAGCAAGCATTACCAGTGCCTCTCTATGCACAAATGATTGGTTTGTAATAACAATAGCCTTTTTTAACAGTATTTTCTCTCTGGATCTGGGATCAATGCAACTTGGTACTACTGAACAGGCTGAATAATTTTTTTCCCTTGTCCAATTCCACTAACATTTCTTCCATATGAGATTCAAATAGGTACAAAACCTTGACACTTTCACTAGCTTTCCTAAAATGGAAAAATAAAGCATGTTAGCACTAGCACAACTGAGACCATTTGCTTCATAATACTTTTGCTACCCCGAAATGAAAGTTACAAATTTTTGAGCCATCATATTTTTGACCCTGAGAATTATTCAGGAAGAAGAGGCAGCTTGTCCTAAAGGACAGAAATCGAAGCTAAAAAACACCTAGAGCTTCACTGAACTGATCTGACGCTGGACCAATGTGTCAACATCTTCAAAAATGTTTAATGATAAGTTGACTACAAAAACCTATTGCCTTCTCCGCTTTTACCAAACAGACGAACTCCCTTCATGTTATTATATATGACCTCTTGCTAGCAGTCTCCAGTCACAACACACAGTAGCAACAGCAGTCTTGCATTTTGCAACTCCTTAACAAGTTAGATATTTCTGAGAATATCTTCTGCTCTGCAGAAGAATAGGGTATTTTCCAACCATTACAATTCTATGATTCTGGAGATCTTATAAACAGCAACTTCATCCCAATTCTGCTAGCTGACAGTAATAAAAAATTAAAAATCCAATATTTTCTGCTCTAAAGCACAAATAAAAGTCCCTGCAGCTGACCTATGAAATTTCTTGCAGTCAGAAGACAATGGAAGGTCTCTGTACCTAGTCAAGACACTAGCCAAATACTGTAATAGGATACTCCAAAAATTAGTCAATGTGACTTTACCTTTTATCATTACAATTTACTTTTTGCCATACAATTTAAATAAAGTTCTACAAAATCCAACAGTTCCTAAAAGAATGCTTTGAATCAGAATATCAGAGAACTACAGAATTAACTAGATTGGAAAAAGACCTTTGAGATCATCAAGTTCAACCTATGGCTTAACACCACCTTGTCAACCAGACCACAGCACTAAGTGCCACATCCAGTCTCTTTTTAAACACTTTCAGGGATGGTGACGCCCCCACCTCCGTGGACAGCCCATTCCAATGGCCAATCACTCTTCCTTGAAGAATTTTTTCCTAATGTCTAAACTTCCCCTGGCACAGCTTGAGACAGTGTCCTCTCATTCTGTCACGAGTTGCCTGAGAGAAGATACTGACCACCACTAGGCTTACAATCTCCCTTCAGGTAACTGTAGAGAGTGCTAAAGTCTCCCCTGAACCTCCTCTTCTCTAGGCTATATATGGTACCCTGAGAGGAACAAAAACTATTAAAATTCATTTTCCTTTGTCATGCAATAAAGTAACTCCTGCATAATTTCATAGACCCTTTAGGGGTTCAGAACCATCTTCTGCATCATTCTTTTCCATAAATAGTTTATGATACCTTAAACAAGTTGGATGTCCTTCTTCAGTATGGGCACAGAAGCAGGAAACAAGTTCTACATATGCATCTGTGAAGGTTTGAAGTAAATTGGGGACTAAGCCACCAGAAACTCTTCCAGGGCTGGAACACACCCACCACCCCAGAGGCATCCTTCTCAAGCTTTATATACTGCAGCTGTGGGAGAGAGTATTAACAAGCCCAAAGGCTCTGCAGCTGTGACATGGGTATTCCAGGAGTATTGCTGGAGATTTCCTCCTAGACCAAAGCCAAAGCAAATAAATACGGAATATATATACACAATGGAATCACCCTAGGACAACATCTTACCTGACTGGCATAAAAAGGTTCCTCCTTACTCACAACTGTGGAAGGAGTCTATATGATACTGTTTATCCTAGACAGGTTAACTGGAGAACTCACCAGCTCCTGTTTGGTTAAAAAGACAACTGCTAGTCACTGATAGGCACATATAATGGCAGAAATACTAAGTATTTTGCCTCATTAGAAAGCCCACCACAGAGATCCAGAACATACTATCATACTGCATGTTTATCACCTTTTTTCCTTCAGCTCATCATACCTACCTTACATTCTCCTCAAGACCTAACAGACTTTCACTCATTAGTGAAAGGAAAGAAATCCACCAATAATTCTGTGAGTGATATTGGTGTTCAGTTCTCAATTTCCCACAACTTCATCTATGATATAATCTTCAGAGGCCAAGTCTCAACTATGACTGGTTAAATGAAAAATAAATTCAGAACTCTGTATCTTTTCTATTCTGTATTTCAGACTAACGAAAGTCATAAAGTTCGATTTAACATCCTCATTAGTTCAGACTGTATGTAACAGTCTTTCTCTGGACAGAGGTCAGGGGTTTTTTAAGAGGAAATCTGACTAGTGTGTAAATACAGTAATCCTTCGAATATCCCAGGGGGTTGGTTCCACAAAGATGCCGTGATAAGTGAAACTCACGAAGTAGCAGTAAATATGGTAAAAATGGTAAATACAGTAAATACAATAAAGCCAGTAAAGACATGGAAAAAAATGCCGCAATGTATTGAAGCCATGAATGGTTGTCCTGATGTCAATTAGGCCAGAGCATGAATTGAGTTTAGAAATACAGTGAATCCCCACTGCATCGCAACCTCTCCATTACGACCCCATGCATTTGCGATGTGAATTTATCGCAGTTTTGATTCCACCATTTGTGAAATTTTGCAGCTCAGACATGCACACTGCCGCTGCTCCACCGAAGCTCCCCGTGGGACGGCGCTGTCCCCTGTTACTCTGAGCGCAGCTGGGGAACTGAACCCCCCACGGGCGTGTGTTATTGTTTCCATGGCTACAGGCAGGGAAGGGCAGTGCCCCAGGAAAGTGGGGCTGGGCTGGCCGCAGCGGCCAGCGGGACATGCTCACTCTGCTGCCGCAGCTGAACAGCCCCGCCCAGCGTNAATGGGCGTGGCCTGCAGGCATATTAACGACCTGCACTTCTTTGCGAGTTTAGGGTCATGCGAGGGCCGTCGCATGTGCCTTTCCTCGCAAAGTACAGGGTATAACTGTACTTGAATAATATACAGAGATAAATAAAACTTTACTGGGAGAAAGGGAAAAAATTAATATAACACATATATATATATGTTTGAACAACAACAATATCAACAACAACAGTGACGACTGTAGACAGTTGGGGAAAAAGAAACAAGGACGAGGGGAGCCAAGCTTGAGGGAGACCAGGGCATGCCTGGGATTCCAGGAGCAGAGGAACAGGGTTCAGGATAGGCAACCTAGTGGAGTAACAGCCGGTGATCCTTTTCTGAAATGTCCAAGGGGCTGCAGGGAGATCCAGCTGTCAGCAGGGGGAAGGTTGTACTGAGATGAAGAGCCAAAGTCCACGTGATCCTGGGCAAAATGGCAGTGGCAGAGATCAGAGAAGACAACTAGGCTTCCACAGTCCAGAAGATCCATGAACCCCTCCTCTGTAAGGCCCAGCAGTTGTATTTATAGGGCCTTGGGCCCCTCCTATGTCCCACGCCTTGTAGGCGTGCNAGAAAGGGAAAAAATTAATATAACACATATATATATATGTTTGAACAACAACAATATCAACAACAACAGTGACGACTGTAGACAGTTGGGGAAAAAGAAACAAGGACGAGGGGAGCCAAGCTTGAGGGAGACCAGGGCATGCCTGGGATTCCAGGAGCAGAGGAACAGGGTTCAGGATAGGCAACCTAGTGGAGTAACAGCCGGTGATCCTTTTCTGAAATGTCCAAGGGGCTGCAGGGAGATCCAGCTGTCAGCAGGGGGAAGGTTGTACTGAGATGAAGAGCCAAAGTCCACGTGATCCTGGGCAAAATGGCAGTGGCAGAGATCAGAGAAGAAAACTAGGCTTCCACAGTCCAGAAGATCCATGAACCCCTCCTCTGTAAGGCCCAGCAGTTGTATTTATAGGGCCTTGGGCCCCTCCTATGTCCCACGCCTTGTAGGCGTGCCTTCACATGCCATTGGCCGTCACTCAGCCCACCCCAGCCCTCCGGCCCCTCCCCTAGTAACCTGCCTTGCCAGGAAGGGAAGATAAGTCACAGGATCCTCCACTGTTTGTCAGGTAGGGAGAAAGCCCCTCCCCTGGCTACACGCCTTGCAGGGGAGGGAAGGGGAGATAAGCAAGGAAACCTATTGTCTGTTCCAGTAAAAGGAGAAAAGTTTTACAATAGAACAATAGTGCTGTCCCCATAACCACAGTGAACTGCAAAGCAGCAAGGGATTACTGTATATCATATATAACATTTCTATCCCATTCTCTCTAAATTGGTACAACATAGGAATATTCACAAGAGATTTAAAGTCACAGATTTGAAGAAAAAAATTACAGAGTTATATCAAAAGGTCCATAGTTCTCCTCTTAGAAGAACTAAAGTAAGTGGCCCACCAAAGCCCTGAATGGGACTCCAATATATCTTAGTCAGATTTTAAATTTCCAGTCACAGACCCAGAATAAGGATTCGGACTCTACAAATTATCAGCTGGCCTCTTTTTCTGGCCACTCCATCCCCAATGGGCCTTGCACGTGAAGAGTGGATGTCTCATTAGACCCAGTACCCTTCTCCATGACGTTCTCCCAAGTGCGTGGGATAACTCACAGGCAGCAATGGCAGACTCCACCTTTCGGTCAGTTTGACAGATTCTTACAAAACATACCGAGAACTTAATTTCCTCCACCTATACTAACCGCAGCAGAAACACCATAATCCTAACATCCAATGCTTGGGGTAAAATTATTCTCAGTAATCACCAGCAATTTTCTTACTCTACTTTCCACACTGTCAAAAATAGCTGGTTTTGGCAATCTGTATTTGATAAAGTCCAGTCCCTCATAAGAATTAGCACAATCCCATGTGCACTAGAAGCCTGGGACCCTCTAGATTGTGTAATGTCCCATAGCTGCTGGTGACCAGTTGCCACATATATGAAGTTCCTCACAGGTTATCATTTATACCCATTGTAAAAGAAAATATTTTCCATCTGTGAGGACCACAGAATCAGATCCACTCAGGAGTCTCTGGCAACTTAATTTTGAATCAAAACTTCTGCTGACCTTCCCTTTTTTTGTCAGTGATCTTTTTCACAATTTCCTCCTTCCCGTTCCCCTGCAAAATTGTCACACTGTTTAGTTCTTGCAGTAGCTATAGATGTTACATGAAAGATGCTGCAGCTGCTGATGCTGTTTCTGTTCTCAGAGTCATTTCAGTAGCACTCCAGCATCTATTTCTATCTGCAGGCTGTGACAGTCTGCCCAAGTTCTCCTCCACCAGACTGGGAAAAAATCACTGCCAAAAGTTTTGCAAAAAGGCTTTTTTCAGGCTTTTTCCTCAGGGCACATTTTGTTGACAAACTCAAAAGGACAGCACAAAATCAAGCTATTTCCCCAGAGTGCACATGCTGCCAGAGCTCAGAGGGTTTTTTTCCCCACCTACTGAGGAAAGGGGCAGAGCTTCCCTTTTTGGTGGGTTTTATTTAAATTCCTAGCTGACTCATGAAATAGTCTTGCTTTAACTGTTTCCAACCCCTTCAATATTTCCTCATTTGCTTTTGGAGCAGGATCCTTTAAATTACCCTTAACATATAATTTGGACTACAACAGCTATAAAGCTTCACTTAATAAAAAGGAGATACAAAATCCATTTAATAAAAAGCATAAAAAATCCACTTGTCCAAACTAATCCAATTTACCATACAGATAATATGAAGATATTTATATTGTTTCTGTCTTATGCCCTTACATTTCAGCCTCTTATTAGGAGTAGTATAGAATAACACAGAATCATTCAGGTTGGAAAAGACTGAGTCCCACCTTTGGCCGATCTCCATGTTGTCAAATAGAGCATGGCACTAAGTGCCACGTCCAGTCATTCCCTGAACACCTCCAGGGGATGGTGATTTCACTACCTCCATGGGCAGTCTGTTCCAATACCTAAAAACCCTTTCCATGAAGAAAATCTGATGTCCAACCTGAACCTCCCTTGGCACAGCTTGAGGCCAAGTCCTCTCTTTCTGTCACTGGGTGCCTGGGAGAAAAGATTGACTCCATCCGGCTACAATCTCCTTTCAGGAATTTGTAGAGAGCAATAAGGTCACCCTTGAGCCTCCTCTTATCCAAGCTAAATAATCCTGGCTCCCTCAGCCAGGTCTCATATGCCTTACAAATATATACCGAATACTACATAATCTAAAAGAAACTGTCTCTGCCTGTAAAGTACCTTACCCTATGCAGTGACGTTTTTATGCAGAAAAAACACTACATCTTTTCATTTTTCCTTCCCATAGCTAGTATTGATCATGAAATGTAAAGGAGAAAAAAACCACAAATTTTGTTCTCTTGAGTACATATATTTTTCTAGAATCTTCAGGATTTAGTGTGGGATAATTATTGTTGTCATTTTTGTCACTATTCTATAATATGTGCATTAGTTATCTCAGTTGTTTTGATTTTCACATATTCTTCGGAAGCAATTTAAAACTAGGCAAACAACTAATGCAAAATATTTTCTACGGTTCTCTCTTTGGAACAAGATGAGAGAGGACATTTTTATCTTGACTAGCAAGAAGGACACAGAGGAAATATCTTTGGAAATAATTGTTCTTCCAAAAGCACACATATGCATATTAACTGTGAAAACCCAAGTATTATGTAATATGCTCTCTGAATTCTAGAAATTTTTTTTTAAGTAATAAACGGTTTGAAAAAATTTAAGTCCAAATATTATGGCAGGCAGAAAAAGAAAGGTCTTAAATTGGAAGTATAAAATTGGCTTGAATTGAGCTCAAAAATAATTCAGTAAGACAAAATTACAGATTTTTTTTTGGACTCATTTAATGGATGATATTCACTTACCTTAAAGTTCCAAGCGTTGTTTAGAGGGAAATACAGTCAGGTATTAATTGGTCTTAATTGGCATCCATGTATCACAGAATCACAGAATANGGCTGCCTGACTTCCGTGTTGAATGGTGGCCACGCCACCCCCGCCGCCGCACCTGTGGCTGCCACCGCCCCCACCACTGTCACCCGCGCCACTGCCGCCACCCGCACCACCCCCACTGCTGCTCATGCCCATTCTGCCGCCTGGGCCGCCACAGGTCGCTCATGCGCAAGTGCGAAACGGGTCTCCTACATCGCTAAAAAATCATGCCACTAAGATCTGAAGCCACAATATGGGGGGCGCGAAGTGCAAGAGGGCCGACTGTACTTTCAGATTAGGAACAAGTGATAGAGAACTCGTTCTCCTTTGCTGTTCAGTTACATTAATGGAAACTGAGAAAAGCTGTTATGTATTCAATAAAAAATTTACATTCACGGTTAGTATTCACTGAACAATATAGCTGGATAAAGCAGCAAACCATCCTATATGTTAAAAAGAAAAAAAGCAAACAAAATGTGGTAGAAACTTCTTGTAGTGATATCAAGGACAGTGCCTGCACACAGAGTTAGGGAGCAGACCTTGATTAACTGTACTTGCCAGAGCAGACAGGCTATCATCAAGCTCAGAGAAGATTAATTAAAAGTAGAACAACATGCAACTAGATGAAAGTGTCTTTCGGTCAGAAAGTGGAAAGAACATTTCCCTCTCAGAGCATTAGAATCCACACAATCCACATGGGCTTGACACGGTGAAAGATCCACATACATACTCTGCTGAATAAAAAAGGGATTGAAGCTAAATTCAGATCTCTAAGACAGCTGGACTTAAGCTAAATTCAGACCTCTGAGACGGTTGGATCCATAATGTCCACACGTGATCAGCTACAGCTGTGCACATATAATTCAGCTCTGGATGTACTTTGTATCTCCATATAGTTTGAAAATTTCTTAATGTGACTGAAGTCAATTGATGTTGAAGGGAAGTAGCTCATCTAGGTGTATCCTGAGTTCTGGTTCAATATAAAGATAAGAAGAGGCACTTAATTTGTCACTTAGAACCACAACACTTGCAGATGTAAATTATTTCAGCATATTCCATCAGTAGGTCTTCATAATACAGGTAGAAGTGAGACAGGTTTGTCTTCTGGATAGAAGAAAGATCAAGGATAACGTTTCAGCCTCAAAATACTCAAATCCAAATCAAGCTTCAGTATTTGTTCCCTGTCTTTGCAGAATAGTCTGGGTTACCATCCCTGGATACAGGCTTTCAGATCTGCAAGGTAGCATGGGCTTGTGCCCGGGCAGAGGTTGAGACTGTCATATAAGTAAAACAGTCTCACTCTGTAACCAGCTTATGCTGAGGGGATTCAGCTTCAGAAGGGAACTGTGTGAGGGCTTTTTACATACCAAGTCAATATGCAAAACGTCAGCAAATGCTGGTGAGAGCAAGAGAAAATTTCTGAGTGAATAAACACATGAAATGCCTGAGAATAAATGAGCAAACTTTCTTAACCTAATATACTTAGTCTCCAAAGAGAAGCAGAAATTGAAATACATTGTGTGCTTAAGAACTTCTTACTAGTTATGGAATAAGGCACCTTAGTACACGTCCTCATCAGGTTCACCTGCTAAAGGTATCTATTTTGCATCAATAATTGATATTTGAAGCATCGACACTACTTTGAATTCTACCCACTGAGCTCTGGTCTGCCTTGTACATTCCTCTCCAGCAGTTTGTATATCAATTTCTTTAAGTTTTCTTTTAATTAAGCCTTTATCCTTGGGTATTATTACCTTTTATTTGCACACTCACATGTGTCTATACAACTATATGAGAAAAAGCTCTTTCTGTTTGAAGTGCTGTACCACTTTCATCAGGTTTATGCATATCTTACTGCCAAATATCTGCATAAATTGACTCAGGTGAAAAAACTAATTCAATGAATGTCTGTACAACAAACTTAAAAGAAAATTTGTTCCATATTTCAGCCTATTGTTTTATTAGGTTTGCAGGGCAAGGTTTTGGGAACAGGGGGTTGCAGGGAGGGCTTCTGGGAGAAGACACCAGAAATTGCTACCATGTATGATATAGTCAGTGCCAGCCAGCTCCAAGACAAGGCTGGCCAAAGTCCAGCCCATCAGCAACGGTGGTAGCACCTCCCGAATAACGTAAGAAGGTGGAAACTGGGGAGGGAAACTGCTCTGTAACAGCAGCCAGAAAGGAATGAGAGAAGCAACACTTTGGACACCAAAGTCAGCGAAGGAGGGGAATGAAGTGCTCCAGGTGATAGAGCAGAGATTCTCCTGTAGTCTGTGGTGCAGACCATAGTGACACAGGCTGTTCAACATGAAAGTCCACAGTGGAGCAGATACTCACTTGTAGCACATGAATGACCTCATATCAGACCAGGTGGATGCCTGAAGAAGACTGTGACTTCGTGGGAAGCCTGTGCTGGAGCAGGCTCTTGCCAGGATCTGTGGAACCATGAAGAGAGAGGAGCTCACACTGCAGCATTACTGGCCAGGAATTGTGACCCCACAGGGGACCCACACTGGACCAGCCTGTTCTTGAGGGACTTCACCTTATGAAAGGGACAAAAGCTGGAGCAGTTAATGAAGAAATACAGGCCATGGAAAGGGCCCACATTAGAGAGTTCTGAGGATTGTCTCCCATGGAAAGGACCCCACAATGGAATATGAGAAGAGAGAGAGGAGTAATAGGCAGACTGGTGGGCAACTGGCATCCAGGAAAAATCAACCCACCACAGTTGTATAAAAGGAATTCTGATTTCCAGTGATCTTATTAAGTAGATGTGTCTATCAGTCACTAAGAGTACGATCCAAGGCATTGATAGCCAAGGTAGACAGGTTTTTGGTAGACTATTCTCTTTGGTCTAGTACTCACTTCAGGCCTGAATCAAATTAAACTAAGGTTTATAAGCATTATATGCTTTAAATTCAAGAAAGCATATCTGTTAAAATATTCCATAGATAAAATAATAATGTTGCAATTTAGGTAAGATTCATTAAGTAAAGTCTCTACACCAAACTGAATGAAAATCAGAGCAAATGACACATCCACATATGTGGGTGAACAAATCACTTTTCTGTGGATTCCCTACCGTATTCTAAAGTCCTTAGGTGAAACCCACTCCTTAGCACAAGGCAAGGCTGGGGGCTCATCACTACCACTTGTTGACAGGCAACTGCCACAAAGTCAATCCTCCCTACAGTATCACCTTCCGACACAGATAAACTCCATCCTGAAGGGGACCCACTGGTACTTCATGTCTCATGTTCGACAGATACGAGCAATATCTTCTTTTTTTTTTTAATTGTTTGAGAGCTTTTGTTGTTTCAGAGGGGTTTTTTATTTTTATTTTTTAAAGTAAATCAAACTCTACCAAGTCACTAACCAAAATTTCGGGATTTTTCTGTTTGCTATCTTGCTATGTTCAACAAAGAATGAAATATTAAAGAAATTATATATTCAAACAACTAAACCTGACATAATCCAATTATTATTTAGTAATGAGTAAGGATATCTACTGTCAAAAGATTTTGTATCTCTACATGTTACAGAAAAGTGTATAAAATTCAAAAAATTGAACCTATTTAGTCATTTAGCTGAATTAAATTGAACAGTGCAGAAATTCAAAATAAGGTCCATACTTGGCTTTTGTTTCCTTGGCATTATACATGAAAATTCATATATTAATAATAATTTTTTTTTCCAATTGGCTCAGAAATTGAACTTTTTATACACATCTTTGTGTCACATTTCGCATTTTCAAACAACATCCTTGTACAGTGAGCCCGCGCGTATTCGCGGTCCGCTATTTGCAAGCTTCAGTATTTGCGCGTGATTTTTCCATGAGATGTGCCACCTCGGAGCATGCTCAGAATGCACCGGGACCCCAGTCAGCCTCGCCGCTCGCGCTGCACGCGCAGCTGGCCCTGCCCCCCTCCTTCCTCCCCGCCGCTTGCAGGGTGAGCACAGCGGACCCCGTCTGCTCACGAATATGTAAACTGGTCCCAGCCGGGAGCCAGCACGGCGCGCCCGGGATGCGTTTAGTGTAAATGTGTGTTTTTGCACAGCTGGAATTGGCCTCCGCTAGGCTACAAGATGGGGTGATAGGGCTGCCATTGTGTGTGTGCCATTGTGTGCCAGTGGCCGTGCCTGCCACTCGGCTGGCTCTCGTAGCCGGCCTCCGCCACCAGCCCCGTGGCGTGGCACGGCTTGGTCCCACGGCGCAACCCGATGGCTCGGGGCTTGCCCCCGTGACGCAGGGCAGCTCGGGGCTCAGCTCGAGGCTCGCCCCGGGGCTCGCTCCCGTGGCTCAGCGCAGCTCGGGGCTCACCCCACGGCTCGGCGCCCCGCAGTCGACAACCGCCCCCCACCC